>JAQJVL010002586.1:0-90724 GCA_035578905.1 Stictocephala bisonia
CCTCATTACATGAGACGGAAGTATCAGAGTCACTAGAATCACTCACATGACGCTGGGGACGTTTACGGGATGTAGAAGCCATAATTTTAATCAAAATAACACTGTAAACTATTCATAAACAACAATAAATAATATGTATATAAACCACAAAATAACTAGCATGTATGTCAGAAACCAGAAGAGATATCAAGAAACGAAAACCACCACGAAACAGCTCGATCCATACCGAAAACACGGACAACACAACTGTGACCATACGCAAACACTGCTTCACGGCAGACTGAATTTAGTTGCTAGGGACAGACAGCGCCGCACGGCGTGTTCAGAGCCCCGGCTAGTTCGAGGTCGCGCCGCACGGCGCGACCCGCAGCGAACGTGTTAAGCTAACCACCTCTCAAGGCATTTCTCATGTTTTTAGAGCATTACTTGACACGGGCTCTATGTGTGAACTCCTCTCTGAACGTGCCGCTAATATCTTGAACGACAAGCGACATGCTTCAAATTTAAAAATATCTGGACTCGCTCAAAACCCCTCCTCTACAAAGGGAGCAATGTATCTAAATTTGGAAACGCTCTCTGGCCACACATTGGCCAACAAACATCAGTTTCACATTTTAGATAAAATCTCCGTGGATTTACCACGCTCTCGTATCGCTTCTGACGTGTGGGACAAGGTCAAGCCTTATACACTCGCTGACCCTTCCTTCCACTTACCTGGTGGCATTGATGTATTAATAGGTAGCTCTCTATTACCTCTAATTCTCACTCAAGAGAATTATTCGCTTGGGCCTCACATGCCTCATGTGATAGGCACACACTTCGGCTACATACTCATGGGTCAAGCTCCTTGTGCTTCGACTACGGATGCTGCGGTCAACTTCTCAATATCTCCTCTGTCTACTAGTGATGATCTCTTGCACTCATCTTTACAACGATTCTGGCAACAAGAAGAAGCACCACCCATCAGTGTTAAATCACAAGAAGAGATCGCTTGTGACGAATACTTTGTGAAGACTCACACTCGTGACTCAACTGGTCGCTATGTTGTGCGACTTCCGTTCAGAACGGAACCCTCTGCTCTTGGCCTCTCTCGAGGTACTGCTGAAAAGCGTTTACTGTCTCTTGAACAAAAATTTAACGCACAACCTCAGTTTGCTCAGCTTTACCGCTCTTTCATCTCAGAATATCGAGCTCTCGGTCACATGATCGAAATAGACCATGTTGATGACATCCCTCACTATTATCTCCCTCATCATGGTGTATTGAAAGACTAGCAGTACAACAAAACTTAGGACTGTGTTTGACGCCAGTAGCAACACCAGTTCTGGTTACTCTCTCAATGATATTCTTTTCACCGGTAGAAAGTTACAGACTGATATTTGTGACATTATTTTGAACTTCCGGTCTCATAAAATAGTGTTTTCATGTGACATACGCCAGATGTTTCGTCAAATAAAAATCCATCCTGACGATCAACATTTTCAACTCATTTTATGGCGTGATGACCCTTCCGCAAAAATATCCACATTCAAACTCACCACTGTCACCTACGGGATGAACAGCTCTCCATACTTAGCAATTAAAACTCTGACTCAACTTGCGGAGGATGAAGGTGCTGACTTTCCTCAAGCAGCTAACTCACTACGTCATCATACCTACGTGGATGATATTGTCACTGGTGCAGACTCTGTGGAGGCGGCTCTTGAACTTCAAGACCAGCTCATCCAACTCCTAGGTCGTGGCGGCTTCGAACTTCGGAAGTGGGCGTCCAACTCCAACCAGCTCCTCGACAGGTTTCCTTCGGAACATCTAGAGACTCCTAGTTTCTTGCAAGAAGCACAACTTCATCAGTTCTCCATCCTGGGTATGCACTGGTCCCCTGAGGAAGATTGTTTTCGCTATGCTTTCCAATATCAAACAGACAAATTAACCAAACGCACTGTATTACTGTCCGCGCAGAAATTATGGATACTTGAGTTCACGATACCATATCTCCGAAACGGTCCGTTCGATTTTAACGAAAGACCTATCAAATTAAAGGAAATATTGTCAATTTTTATACTACGAAGTTTCGATTTTTTACGTAGCTTTTTATAATTTATAAGACGGAAAAAGTGGAAAATATCGGCATTTTTCACAATCTTTTTGGAAATCTCAAATTAGGGCAATTATTACAAAATATCTATTAAACGTATCAGCTTCAAATTTTGATAGCTTATATGAAGGTTACTTACAAACACTTTTGTAGAGTTTCATAATTTTAACGTTATTATTTTTTATGTTCTTGTAAATTTTGTAAACCTTTGTTAACTTTGTTATCTTGGGTTTAAAATTCCCGCTCAAAACAGTGTTTTGACTATCAATTGATTATATGAACGAAAAATATAGTGTCTACAGAATATGATGTAATAGTGATTTGTGATGAATTTATATTTGTTAAACGTTTTTATTCCCGCGCGAGGGGCTGGTACGCAGGGAAACGCGCCGGGGATGGCTCGGGTTCTCCCACAAAACGAGTGCGATGTTGCCGTTCGGTGCACACAGAGGTTAATGACAGGGTGAAGTTTGCTAGTTTAAGGGAAGGTTGGTCTGAGTCACCAACCCGTTCTATAGCATTCCGGCAACATCGCACTCGTTTTGTGGGAGAACCCGAGCCATCCCCGGTGCGTTTCCCTGCGTACCAGCCCCTCGCGCGGGAATAAAAACGGTTAACAAATATAAATTCATCACAAATCACTATTACATCATATTCTGTAGACACTATATTTTTCGTTCATACAATCAATTGATAGTCAAAACACTGTTTTGAGCGGGAATTTTAAACCCAAGATAACAAAGTTAACAAAGGTTTACAAAATTTACAAGAACATAAAAAATAATAACGTTAAAATTATGAAACTCTACAAAAGTGTTTGTAAGTAACCTTCATATAAGCTATCAAAATTTGAAGCTGATACGTTTAATAGATATTTTGTAATAATTGCCCTAAGTTGAGATTTCCAAAAAGATTGTGAAAAATGCCGATATTTTCCACTTTTTCCGTCTTATAAATTATAAAAAGCTACGTAAAAAATCGAAACTTCGTAGTATAAAAATTGACAATATTTCCTTTAATTTGATAGGTCTTTCGTTAAAATCGAACGGACCGTTTCGGAGATATGGTATCGTGAACTCGAGTATCCATAATTTCTGCGCGGACAGTAAGCCTCATTGCAAGATTGTACGATCCCTGCGGTTTTCTAGCTCCATTAATCATGGTAGCTAAATGCTATATGCAGCTCCTATGGGCTCAAGGCCTAAAGTGGGACGATGCTCTCCCCACTGATCTCGCCGATAAATGGCAATTATTCATTAATGACACTAGTCGTTACCTCTCTCAACTCAAGATGCCTCGAGCTTTTCCGTTAGCCCACTCTAATGTAATTGAATTACACGGCTTTTCTGATGCCTCAGAATGTGGTTATGCCGCAATAGTGTATTTCCGTTGTGAATCTTCTAGCGGAGAAGTGACTGTGAGACAAATTTTGTCAAAAACTCGTGTGGCCCCTCTGAAACGGGTGACCCTGCCTCGTTTAGAACTTTGTGGAGCTCATCTTTTGTCTAAGCTAATTGATTATTGCCTTAGACAGTTTTCTCATCTCAAGATTAATGAACTGACAATTTGGTGTGACTCTTCGGTAGTGCTCACGTGGCTACAAACACCTACCTACCGATTGAAAACTTTTGTAGCAAATCGTGTCGCTCAAATTCAAGAAATTATTCCTGGTCATCATTGGCGACACATTAAAGGTACAGACAATCCAGCCGATTGTGCTTCCCCGAGGTGTTCTTGCATCTCAACTCGTCACCCACCCACTGTTGGTGGCATGGCCCCTCATGGTTAAGTCTATCTAAGCCTCACTGGCCGACTCCTAACTTCACACCAATAGAACTCCAATCTGCGGATGAAATCAAGACTACACCTCTTAGTGTGCTCACTATAACTGGTCCCACAGAGTGGGAAATACTTTCTAAATATTCCTCATGGACAAAACTCATAAGGGTATTAGCGTACGTGTTACGTTTTGTTAACTTGTGCCGATCAAAGAAAGGAAATCTCTGGTCATTTACGCATCAGTGAACTGAATGACGCTGAAGTAGTTACTTTCAAACTCGTACAACGTTCAGCATTTAGTGAGGACATTAAATCACTGAAGAAAGACTCTGCGTGCTCCACTCACCTGCGTAAATTGAATCCTTATCTGGATCCTGATGGTCTTATACGTGTCGGTGGTAGACTGGCACAATGTAACCTCTCATATGACACTCGTCATCCCATTGTACTTCCCAAACGGCATCATGTTGTAAAGTTGTTAATAGACTTTTATCATCGCATCCATCTCCATTCTGGACCTCAATTGACACAAGCACTACTAACACGCAAGGTGTGGATATTATGTGCTAGAAGTATCATACGTTCACGTATTTTCCAGTGTCTCGTGTGCTTTAAAAATAAGCCAAAAAACAAAACTCCTCTTATGGGTGACTTACCCGCACACCGTGTTAATCCAGCTCGACCGTTCTCATCAACAGGTGTGGATTATGCCGGACCTTTCACTGTCAAGATTCACAATCTCAGGAGCCTGCGACACATTAAGGTCTACTTGTGCATTTTTATATGCATGGTTACTAAAGCCGTTCATATAGAAGTGGTGACTGATCTCACTACAGAAGGTTTTATTGCCTCTCTCACACGTTTTGTGTCTCGACGTGGTCTGTGCTCAAACATCTACTCAGATTGCGGAACTAACTTCGTAGGTGCAGACTCAGTACTACAAAAGGTGATTCGTGAATCAACTCTCTCATCTGTTGCACAGGACAAGATTGTTCATTTTACCTCCTCCCGAGGAATTACGTTCCATTTTAACCCACCAGCTGCACCTCATCAGGGCGGGCTGTGGGAAAGTGCAGTTAAAAGTGCAAAATATCATCTCAAACGGGTGATCAATGAAACCGTGCTTACCTTACCACAATTTCAGACTCTATCAATTCAAGTAGAGGCAATGCTAAATTCTCGACCACTTACTGCTCTCAGCTCAGACCCTTCTGAAATCTCAGTTTTTAACACCTGGTCACTTCTTGATTGGTGCTCCTCTGGCTGCCCTACCAGAACCCGATCTCTCTGATGTTCCTACCAATCGACTTCGCCATTGGCAATTAGTCCAGGCCTTTCACCAACGCATCTGGCATCGTTGGCAATTGGAATACCTCCACTCTCTACAACAACGTTCCAAATGGAGCACTCCCCAGGAGAACCTCAAAATTGGAGATCTCGTCTTGGTGCAATCCCCGACACCACCTCTTACCTGGCCTCTTGGACGTATCACTGACGTTCACCCTGGACCTGATGGCACCGTGCGAGTGGTCACCATCAAGACGCCTTCAGGGACTTACACTCGACCTGCAATCAAGGTCTTTCCTCTGCCACTAAACTAAGTGGACTCTTAACTTTTAAGAATTTAGTATAACTTAATAATAAGCTCTTTGTCATGTAACTCATCACCCTTTATATGTTGTGTGTAATTTTTTCATTTTCTCTCTACGTTGAAGTTTATAACTTCAAGGTGGCCGGTATGTTAGGTAATAAGATAATTGTATATAGTTCATAAATTCTACAGTTGTAAGAATGGAAGTTTGGTATTTCACATTCTCACAGAAACCAAGAGAGAGAGAGGGTTATCTGTCCTCAGAATAGGCATCACGCCACCCCGTAACTCGAGTTCTTATTGGTGGACTAGAATTACTCTCGCCTGATGCGTTGCGAGGCGTCGTTTTCGCCCCAGATCTCACGGCAGTCTCAATGTGCAAACACACCTCGCTCGCGTGGTCTCTCTCTCACCTAGACCTCACGTAGACTCTCGGCAACACGGTACTCTCAACGCTTACGCACCTCTCTCGCGTGTTCTATTTTCCCAATCGACAATTAGTTTGTGTGCTTTAAATTTTAACTTAGTGCTTCTCATCCAGACCTTCAAGAACTTCGTTTGTGCGGTACGTGATCGGTCACCTGGACTTTCGAAGCGTCCGTACTTCCGCGACTACTCTTCAGTGCTCTAGGACTGTGATCAAGGAAGGTGGACTGGATTACCATAAGTGTCTCCAACTACTCCTGCTGGACAAGTGTGCACCTAAGCTCTGTGGTGAGTTAACTCTTTTTATTCAGTGTAGCACTTCCCTATTTACTAGATTCTCACGTCTGCTCCAGAAGAGCAGTGGTCCTCCGTACTTATTAACGTTCTCTACTCACTCTCTCTTTGAACAGTTTCGGATCACTCATTCACTCATTTACTGAACATTTTTGGTTCGCACTCACATTCCCGAACATTTTTTGGTACTCCGGGACGGATCTCTCTCTTACCCAACATTTTTAGTGCTCCTCCGAACCGGATCATTTCCGGAACATTCACTTACGTAACAGTTTTCTACATCGTCATTAGGGAGAACGCTGCTAAGCCGCTGTGACCGTGGCAAGTTTTAATTTTTTTATAAATTAGGTTAGAGAAATCATTTCATAAGTTCCTTAATTCCAGTATAAACAAAAGTTGTGAGAAATTTTGTGTTTTTTTTTTCGTAATTCACTTTTGTTTATGCTGCTTGCCCGGCGCACAGCTGGCGGATAAGCCATCATGAGGTGAGTCGACACGCTTCAGGATAGTCGCAGTGTAACACACACACACACGCACACGTCACTCACACATAATAGCACAGCGTACGTCACCACACTTACACATGACTATCTCTGTCCTTTCTATCTCTTTTCTTATCTATTTAGTACTTAGGGATGCCAACAATGAGCTAGGGATACGGGCAGATTAAATTAAGTATTATAATAAAGTTAAGTGGATGAAATAGGGTATTTAGCGCGATGTATTAGAGACAATCATTAGGAGCAGGACAAACATGTCAGAATTGAAAATGAACCAGTTAGTTATAAGAATTGAATTTTCTAGTGTTGAATATTGTATTGCATATGTCTATTCGAGGTGTTGGCATATAATTTAATGTAGCTGTAAGATTAAAACCTAGTATTATTAGCGAGCGCGGTCAATATATGAATAGACTGCACCTAGCTCAAACAATTATTCTTGGAAGCGACAAAGCGGAAGACGTCGACGAAGGGACGGGCTTATCGCATTCCATTGTTAAATCGGGTCGGCTGCGAGACCGAGGACAATAGACAGACAGACGCTACAACAATACACGACAATGGGGAATTGGCCCAAGCCACAATCTATTAGGTTACGTTAATTTTAACACAACCTCATTTAAAAATTGATAATCACCTTTAGTAATTAATTTAATAATTAATATCCTACCCCCACCTCCACTTGTCAACAGCTTAAATAGGGGTCCATTACCCAAGTTACCTGCGATGTTTCTATACATTAACAACCTTACATACAGACCGACTTAATGTTTACCTTTTCTCACCGACAGTTCTCCCATCGCGTTTACTAACGACCGACGTACGTACAGACTAGGCAGTGTTTCTCTCCAGCATTTATTTACCAATATATTTAACAAGCAAAGATTGAAGGGAAGCGTAACGTGTGTCAAACAATAGGACTAGGTTTACTGATTTTAATTATTGTATTTAAGATAAAGCTTTCAGATTTAATTTTCTTTTATATTATTATATTTTATTTATTTTTAACCTTTATTACATAAGTATTTTGCAGTAATTAACGATTCTTTAGTCAACCATAACTAGTTTAATTAAGTCAATTCCTTTTCTTTCAAATTAGCGAACAATTTGTTATTATTTATGTTAGTTGTTGCCGATGCATTTGTTAATTATTTATATATTTGTTGCCGATGCATTTGTTATTATTTATGTTAGTTGTTGCCCATGCATTTGTTAATTATTTGGATACTTGTTGCCGATACATATGTTATTATTTATATACTTGTTGCCAATGCATGTGTTATTATTTAGGTATATACTTGTTTCCGGTGCAATTGCTATTATTTATATACTCGTCGTTATTATTTATGTACTTGTTGCCGATGTGCATTTGCTATTATTTAGATAATCGTTACGGATGCATGTGTTATTATTTATGTACTTGTTGTCAACGCATGTGTTATATTGATATACTTATTGCTGATGAATTTATTTTTATTTATGTACTTGTTGCAGATGCATGTGTTATTATCTATGTATATGTTGCAGATGTATTTGTTATTATTTATGTACTTGTTGCCTATGCACTTATTATTATTTATATATTTGTTGCTGATGCATTTGTTTGTGTAAACAATACGGCCATAAGAATATATTCTGTTATAATTAATCTGTATTCAGGGATATTAAGATATCATAGATTGGGCATTGGATATTTAAATAAATGTTAAAATAAACTAGAATGAATCATAATATTTTTGAACTCTTAGTTTATTATCAAAATGTGAGAGGACTAAGAACCAAAACTAATGAATTCTTTAATAATTTATTGTCATGTAATTATGACATTGTAGCTTTAACTGAAACAAATTTGCAACATACTATAAATTCTTCTGAGCCTTTCCCTGATTTTTACAATGTCTTTAGATGTGATAGAAATCTGGTGGTAACTGAGAGGCAGGGAGGGGGAGGGGTTTTGTTGGCGGTATCTAGCGATTTAATCTGCACGAGGGTGGACAGTTTTAATGACACAATCCCGGGGTGTGAATGTGCTTGCGTAAAAATTTCGAACAATAAAGGCAACAATATCTACGTTTGTGTGGTTTATTTTAGGCCGAGGTCACCTCTGGGAATTTACCAAACGTTTTTTGACCTGTTTATACAGCTAAAACTGTCAACTAATTGTCAAACCCTGATTTTAGGTGATTTTAATTTATCAGTTTTTGGCCAAAATTACAACTTAAATGACGGCGATAAGCTGTGTAAAGAATTATCTGTATTTTTAAATCTGCATAATTTTAATTTGAAAAACGACATTCGAAACTTTCAAAATAAGACTTTGGATTTAATAATTTCCGATATAGATGAAGCGGCGGTATCGAGAAGTGAGGAGAGGTTGGTGGGGGAAGACCCTTATCACCCAGCCCTGGAGGTGAGTGTTGTGGTCGCTGCTCCGTTATCTTGTAGGTCAAGGTCAACTCAGCCAGCTGGATATAGTTACCGTAGAGCAAACTTCCTCCAAATATATCAAGAATTATCTGCGATTGACTGGGCAAATTTATACAACATTTCAAATATTGATCAAGCTGTCGATTATTTCTACAGCCAAATTTATAGAATCCTTGACCAATCTTGTCCTTTGAGGAAAAATAAAAAATCTAAATACCCTTTCTGGTTTACACCCTCAATAATATCTAATTTGAAACTTAAAGGAAAACTGAGAAAACGGTGGAAAAAATCTGGTGCTATACAAATTTATAACTTATTTAAAACACAACGAACTTTAGTAAAAAATGAAATAAATACAGCATATAGAAATTATACGCACAATATGGAAAACATTTTACATGTAGATAGTAGTAAATTTTGGAATTTTATTAAAGATAGAAAGACCGATAAAAACCGAAGTTATGTTATGGAATACAATGGTGTTAAACATGATAGCGGAGCAGCGGTGGCGAATGCATTTGCAGAGTACTTTAGCTCGGTGTATGAACGCTACATGAGTGAGCCTAGTGTGGAGCGCGCGGTGGAGGGGCCGTGTCGAGCCGGCGTGTCCTGTCTCACACTGCCTCGCCTTTGCTGTCGGGATGTACAGGATGCAATTAAAAAGTTAAAATCAAAACGTACCACTGGTCCTGATTTGCTCCCACAGTACTTGTTTAAAGGATGTTCTGAATTATTAATTAAGCCCCTAACATTTTTATTTAATTTAAGTTTAACATTAAATATATTTCCTGAAAAATGGAAAATTACTAAAGTGACGCCTATTTTCAAAAATGGTAAGAAAGATCAAATAATTAACTATAGGCCAGTGGCGGTTTTATCGATACCTGCTAAAATATTCGAGATGATTATACATAAACATTTATTTGGTCACTTTAAAAAATATGTTTCTGATTGTCAACACGGATTTATTCCCGGAAGATCAGTCAACACAAACTTACTTAATTTCATTAATTATGTTTCCTCGGGGCTGGATTCTGGGACCCGAACTGATGCTTTATTTCTTGACCTGGCCAAGGCGTTTGACAAAGTAGACCATTCAATTTTGTTAAACAAGCTACATTTTTACGGAATTTCAAATAATCTGTTGTATTTCTTTAAATCATACATTATGAATAGAAGACAATTTGTTTTTTACAATGGAATTTCATCAACTACATTTAATGTTCAGTCCGGTGTGCCGCAGGGCTCGAATTTGGGGCCTTGTTTGTTCACTATTTTAATTAATGATTTAAGTGATTGTATCTTATCGTCAAAGGCCCTACTATTTGCGGACGATTTAAAATTATTTAAACATATTAGGAGCCCTGTGGATACAATTAGTTTGCAACAAGACTTAGACAATGTTTTAGAATGGAGTATCAATAATAAAATGTCTTTTAATGTCACAAAATGTCAGTTGATGACTTTTACAAGAGCTCAAGATTATATGGAAACAGACTATTTCCTAAATGGAACTGTAATAACTAGAGTGAATCAGATTAAAGATTTAGGAGTTCATATGACTAATACATTGTCTTTTAATCGTCATGTCGAGTCATGTATAGCTGTAAGTAGTAAAATGATGGGATTGATTTTTAGACAAAGTGTTAATTTTAGAAATATTCAAACCATAGTTAACCTGTACTACTCTTTGGTCAGGTCAAGGTTGGAGAGTGGAGCGGTCATTTGGAACCCTTTTCACATAACTTACCGAGATGCACTCGAAAGAGTTCAAAAGCGATTTTTAAGGTTTTTATTTTACAAATGCTTTAATGTTTACACTTATGTGGTTCCATATCGTGATTTGCTAGTGATGTTTGGGTTTCGGGAGCTGGCTCTGAGGAGAACACTCATGGGTCTGGTATTCCTGTGCAGACTGGTCGGAGGTGGGGTGGATGATGCCGCTTGCTTGGCCGGTCTGTCTATCCATGTGCCTACCTTCCGAGGTAGAAATAAACTTCTTTTCACTCTCCCATACTGCCGCACTGCCTCTCATGCTTTTTCCCCTCTTTTTCAGTTCATGAGAGCTTACAATTTACTAATCTCTAGTGAGCAGGAAATTGATATATTTTTTGACCCTCCAAACATTTTTAAATCAAAATGCCTAACAGCGTTGAGTTTATTAAATTTATTAAATGTATAACTATTTTTACTTTTATACCTTGTTCTAAAATAATCTTGTTATCTGATGTATGTTGATCACCATTTTTACTGTATTATTATTTATTAGTTTGTTTTTGTTTTTCATATGTATTTATGTATATGTATATATATGTATATGTATGCGTGCTTAAATGTTGTTAAGGTTAAATTGTATTTACATTTGCATTTGGTTATTAGAAATGATCAGTCACTAATTTATACAATATTAAGTTACTGTTATGAATCTTCAGAGTAGGTTATATTTCTCATTTGTTATTTATTATATAATTGTATTTATTATTACTTTTAGGTTAAAGCATGTTACTGTTGGTAATATTTTTAATTATTTATTTAACTTATCTATTAATAAGAGTAATATTATAGTTTATATTATGTGCATGAAGTGAGCTCAAGAAACCCCAGCATGAACTTTAAGAATAAATTGAAATGCTTTAGTGCAATTGGTTTTGTAAACTGTTCTAAAGCATGCAAATAAAATAAAATAAAATTAAGATTACCTTACCATTTAAGATAGTCGCGGGGGTGAGTTTGCGCCCGATAAGGGCATGTGTCAGCGAGTTGCGAAGTAATAACCGAGTGTGAGTCAACTGGTTCCACCAATTCAAGGGATGTCATTCCAGTCATGCTATCTATGAACACCGACTGCCGCCTTTCAGCTATTCTATCGTCCATCGGCTGAGCCCTGGATTGAGGAGGGGCAATAATGCAGCTGTCCGACCACCATTGGTCTATATACCAATCTAATAGTGTGAAGCACATTGTCATCTTATTGCATTTCGGCATGGATTGCCCCACCAGAAGTGGCTCCATCTATCTTAAATCACTATTATGTAGTGCACACAGCCGCTGTTACGGCTAACCCAACATCATGGCTAACCACTATCGTGGCTACAGGGATCAGCTAACCAAAGAGTGGCGAGGCCACACGGCGTGATCAGAACCGGTGGAAGGAGTGGTACCAATCGGATCCATCCTACAAGATAAACCATTTCGCTGACACACTCCCGCACCACTTTAGATTTAGTTTTAGTTCCAACAAAATGGTTAGGATCAAGTTTACCATAAGTAGTTAAGTAGTTATTTTGCCGCGCGAGCTGACACACCTTACCTTCTATTTAAAAAAAAAAAAAAAAAAAAAAAAAGGAAAAAGAGAAGAATTTCAGAACACTGACCGCGGCTTCAACCAACCAACTGTGGACGACTTACAACACATCCCCGCGGGGTGATTTTCGAACTTAGGGCACCTCCCTGCTGGAGGAGAGGCGGACTCTTCGGCCCCCAGGATTTTAACAGGCCAAGCTGACCCCCACACCTTCCTCACCTCCCACCTTAAAAAAAAAAAAAAAAAAAAAAAACACATTTTAGGGGGGGGGAGATTGTGGCGGCGCCACCCGCGGCGGGGGATGCAACTAGCGCGTGCGCATGCGCGAGGATCTGGGAAGGGGTGCGGCGTACGCAGGCGGAAGGCAGTCGGAGAGTGTTGTGCATGCCCGATGGGCGAAAATACCGACTCCAGCCGCTCGCTCGACAGCTAAGTTATTTAGAGTAGATCCTTATTAATTAGTAACCGTAAATTTCAGTATGAATAGATTAGGCTAAATTAACTATTAAGGGGGGGGGGAGTAGTTCCGATAGGTAGGATTTAAGCAGTCAGTTAAAATGTAGGGATTCAGAAGTCTAGGGCACGGGGGGATTGCAGCCGACCAGTTCCTTTTCAGTTCAGTGTAATCAATCAATTAACTTATAATTATATTACCCTTAAGGTAGATCGCTATTTAGTGCTGATCAAAGCTGGTTGTGATTGTTAGGCACCGTCAGCAAGCACTAACGCGGCCGAAACCATTGTACCAGCCCGCGCGTTTCTTACGCGGCGGAAACGGCGAAAGCTATTACCCAGTGATGATCTCTCACGGCCTCTGATAATTAATCATTTGCTATTCAACTCACTTTTTAATCGCGCATTTCATCCGTCTTTTAATTTTCCCGCAATTAGCACCAGTGCCCCAATAATTACGTCACCAACCAATTTCTTTTCGCCCGTTTTCCCGCAATTTAATAAACAATTAATTATTTTATCAAAATTGACTACAGTCATTGTATCCTCTGTAATAGTTATAATTTAAACAAAATTAAAAATATTTCCACCAAATTACAGATAAAATGAAGGAAGATGACTCTTACCTTAGTCTACCAAGAGCGCTTTCACGGGACCCTGCATCATCAGTTGGTAAAAAAATAAACTATATTAAATTGCGCGTCATAATAAGCTAGGAAATAACCTTTTGTCAGTAGAATGTATAAAATCCATGTACATGGAGTAAAGTTCTTAGATATGGTTATTTCCTAGCTTATTATGACGCGCAATTTAATATAGTTTATTTTTTTACCAACTGATGATGCGGGATCCCGCGAAAGCGCTCTTGGTAGCCTAAGGTAAGAGTCATCTTCCTTTATTTTATCTGTAATTTGGTGGAAATATTTTTAATTTTGATTAAAATAATTAATTATATAAATAATAGTACTTCAAGAGTTTTTTTTGTGTAGCTTAATTATGTTAATAATGTAAGTTATATTTTAGTATCTAGCCTATACATTTTAAAATGCTGAGAAAGACTGGAAGAAACAAAGTTTAGTAGGGGGGCAGGAAGTGAGCAATGAGTCAGACAGACAGGTAGTAACTTGCTCCAGTTTGATCAAGCATCTTCCTTCCTGCTAATAATGTTAGTTGTGTTGGAACAGTGCAACAATAAAGATGTGAAATTTCTTAATGTGAATTTTTTCATGGCAAAGGTGATTCAAACGAAAAAGAATGTGGTTGTGAGTATACAGAATCGGAAATTATTGACCAGTTCAAGGAAAAGTTCAAAATAGCCAACAAAAGTGAAAAGTTTCTTATATTAACATCTTTACCCAAAAGTTGGTCATGTGCACGAATTGAAAGTGAATTTGGTGTAAGCAATTACTTAGCCAGAAAATCAAAAAAGTTAATAGAAGAAAAGGGAATACTGTCCACTCCAGATTCCAAGCCTGGTAGAACACTTCCTCAAGAGACAGCTTCGTTAGTAAAAGACTTTTACTGCAGCGATGAAATTAGTAGACTAATGCCAGGCAAGAAAGACTACGTGTCCTAGGGAAAGAGCTCTGAAGGTAACCCTATCCATGTTCATAAAAGACTTATATTACTAAACTTGCGAGAAGCATATCAGCTGTTCAAATCAAACACACCAGATATAAAGGTGGGTTTTTCCAAATTTGTTGAGTTACGACCAAAAAATTGTATAATAGCTGGAGCAAGTGGAACACATGCTGTCTGTGTTTGCACGGTACACCAGAATGTTAAACTGATGATGGCTGGTGCCAACTTAAACAAAGTTTTACTTTTAAGGAGTGATCAACCACTGAAAACCTACAAAGAGTGCCTTGCAAAAATAATGTGTAATCCACCAAACCAGTCATGTTTTTTGAATGATTATGATTACTGTCCAGATGTTAGTTTGTTCAGAGATGCTCTATTAACGGCTCTTGAAGAAGATATGGTCGAAAGTATAACTTACAAACAATGGATAACTGTTGATCGCTGTACATTTGAGACACTAACAAAACCAACTGAGAAGTTTGTACAGGAATTCAGCAAACAGCTTGTTCATCTGAAAAGGCATGATTTTGTTGCTAAACAACAGTCAACGTTTTATTCTGAAAAGAAATCTGCTTTAAGTAAAGATGAAGTGATTGTGCAATGTGACTTTTCAGAAAATTACTCATTTGTGATTCAGGACGAAGCTCAAAGTTTCCATTGGAATAACTCAATGGCTACAGTCCACCCATGTGTAGTTTATTACAAAGAAACAAACGAAAACAGTGACAACGAAGATGTTTTGACCTACAAAAGTTTTGTATTTATCTCGGATTGTTTTACCCATAATACAGTACTTGTTCATGTCTTTCAAAAGAAACTAATAGAGTTTATCAAGCAAGACTTCATGCCGAATTTAAAGAAGATTTACTACTTTAGTGATGGCTCAGCCGCCCAATATAAGAACCGAAAGAACTTTACTAACTTGTGTCACCATACTGAGGACTTTGATGGGATAGAAGCAGAATGGCATTTTTATGCAACTTCGCATGGGAAGGGAGCGTGTGACGGGATTGGAGGCACAGTAAAATGACTGGCGGCCAAAGCTAGCCTTCAGAGCCCTATAAATAACCAGATTTTGACTCCCATCCAGTTGTATCAGTGGGGGAAAGATAATATTTCATCTGTAATGTTTATTTATGTTACAAATGATGAATTCATGCAAGAAGAGTAAATCATGGAAAAAAGATTTGAGGAAGCGGTTACTGTCACTGGGACTCAGAGCTATCACGCTTTTATCCCAGTCAGTAACACAAAAATCAAAACAAAAATTATATCTGACACTTAAAAGTCAGATCTTCACAACATTCAAGTTGCTCCAGATGCTGATGATGTACTATTTGAAGAGATAAATGGATTTGTTGCTTGTGCATATGACAGCAAATGGATAGCTTGTGTTTTGTCTAAAAACCACTCTGAAAAAGAAGTTGTTCTATCATTTCTCCATCCTCATGGACCATCCCCTTCTTTTGCGTGTCCCAGAAGACTAGATGTCTTAACAGTGCCACATAACTTTATTATATGCAGTATTAATCCAACCACGCCAACTGTTAGGACATACAGATTATCTGCCGACGAGATGTCCAGAGCTTCCCAAATTTTATCAAAGAAGAAGCAAACATTATATTCATAAAATCATTACATTCTTGTTTGAAGACAGTGGCTTGTGATTATATCTATTTACTACATGATCATGTTTTCAATTGTAAATAAACTGAACACTGAAATAGGACCATCTTAAATATATAATATTATTGTAAATATTTTATAAATAAATAATATTAAATTGGTTATTTTCAAGTGATAAAATGGAAAGGACATTACTGTATTCAAAGAACATAACAATTAATTTCATGATTATAAAGAGGTAAGAATATCAATGACTTATTTATGAATCATTTGTTACAAAATACAATGGTAGGCCTACATACTGATCACTAAAGTTTATTCAGTATTGTTATTACTTTATTATTATTATTATAGTCTATTTTACTGCACTATAATAAAGATCTTTCTTTATAAATGTATTTTTACAATAAATTTTACTTTGCTCAAACCTATTACGTTAACTATGTTACGTCATGTATCTATAGTCAATAGAAACTTACATGCATTCTATACGTGTTCAGTGGTTGAACTACTGATGTATTTTTTCTTTAATATGATCCCATAGGAGTACCATAATGAAATTTGGCATATGCACTCTAGTAGGAACTATTAAAAACATTTTTCCCCAAAGAAATAAAAAATTTCGATTTTGAGATATTTCAAAATAAACTTAGATTTTTGAAAAATTTAATTACTAAGCTTATATTTAGTCAAGTGACATATCAAATTGTAGCTCTTGAAATTCTAAAGAGAATGGTGAAAGTTTGAACTCTCTAGGTTGAATGGTTTTGGAGTTAGAGGTATTTAAAAATTTCCGAACACGTCGAAAATCTACCGATTTTTCAATTTTCAAAAATTTATAACTCAGAAACGAAAAGTCAAAAAAATCTAAAACTTTGTATTACTTTGAGGTATAGAACAAAATTACCAAATATCCATTTTGAAAAACCCAAGTTCTGAAATTATTTTTTATTGGTTGATTTGACATGGAATGACCCGAAAACAAAACCGGTGCAGTTGAGACAGTAAAATCCACAAGAAAAGACTTACTAAATTTCCGAAACTGTGCACAGGTGATTATAAAGGAGAGAAATGGATGGATGAGAAAGAGGTTATGATGTTGAGTTCAACACATACAAACAAAATAGTTTCTACTGGGAAGGAGAACTACAAGACCAAGCAACCAATTATAAAACCTAAAAGCATTATTGATTACAATAAGAATATGGGTTTAATTGACAAATCAGACATTTAAAGTTACATCTTTCAATTCATGCATAAGGAAATCTAAAAAATGGTACCAAAAAAACTATTTTTCTATCTATTGGACATGGCGGTATACAATTCTTTTATTGTATACAAAATTAAATCAGGCAAACACATGCAGTTCACCCAATTCAGGCTCAATCTAATCACGCAAATGTTTGAAACATTTACACCAACAAGAAACTCGCCAGCGGAAGGAAGAAAGTCTAAAGAAGATTTGCCCACTCGCTTATCTGGAAGACATTTCCCCTGTTATATTCCTTCAACTAGAAGGAATCAAAGCCAAGAAGGAAGTGCCAACGTTTTAAATAGTCAACAATCGAACCACAAAAGTGGTGAGAGACGCCGTTTATGTGCAAGGACTGTGACGTAACGCTTTGCGTTCCTGAGTATTTTCAACTTTACCACACGAAGCGCAACTTTTGAACACATATAAAATAACTTGCCTTTTTTTATATCTAATAAAACTTCTTTCATATGTAAAATGACGAATTATTACTCATTTACCTCAAATAGTTTTTTTTTATGTAATAGTAAATTTCAAAGTAATAGGTTAATTTTTTGACAAAACGTGTTTCATTTTTTTTTTATTAGTTTATATTAATTTATTTTGTATTACAAATGAACTTATTAAACAAAATAACTTCATTAGACAACTTAAAAAAAATTTTAAAAACTCACTTATTGTGGCACATTTAAGATAGATAATGGATGTCTATGTGATGTCAATACCTGTCAAAGGGTTAAACACAAAAAATGAATAAAAAACTAAACTTTTTAATGTCTCCTTTTATAAGCAATAAGAGGGCATGTCTCAATCAAAGTGACTATAAAAAGTGTTATCACAAAAAAAAAAAAAAAAACATTCTTAATAGCACTACCAGCAGAAGAATGTTTTAAAAATATTATTTCAAAAAATTACCAAAAATACTTAGTTTACTGGACCATTATATTTTTCTCAATTGCAATCTTTTCCTTAGTCACTTTGTAATGGACATCACCATCATACTTAAATTAAATCGGTGGATGCTTAAACGGCCCAGTCATTCTGCTGTTTTGCCGAAAAAAAATATTTCTATGTTCAAAAAGAGAGTTTTTACTTTAAAAAAAATAGAAGACCATAAACAGTAACACCTGTCATTTCCAGCCCTATGATAATGGAACCTCGGATAACCGGTGAAGACACAGTAGTATAAATTCTCCATGGGCTAAGGAGGTCATAAGGAGTGTAATGGGGACTGTTCCATAGGCAGTGTCTGCACTAAATTAGGAAACAGTGACATAAGCAGCTTCACCATTTCGACAGTGCCGTAACCACAAGCTTGGGGGCCTGGGGCTAGAATCATTAGGAGGCACCATACTGGGGGGAGGGGGTCTTGAATAAGAAGTTTTAGTGACATTTACCTCACCTCGTAAAGCGCATTTCACTATCGTGTCTGCACTTATTGTCACCTCGTGTACGGTTGTTATTGTTGAAAAAGTGTATAATTCGTAGTAAATTCTTAAATCTATCTTGAGAAAATACTGTGCTAAATATAGAGGTACTAAGCAGGGGATCATTACTCCAATACTGTTCAATGGTATTTTTTTTTTAACATAAGACATGAGCAAAGCAGTTCCAAAAAATGTATAAATTTCATCAACAGTAGTGTTGTACCATTTTTTGACCTTAGATGCATCTTTTAGTGTTGGTTGAGTTGCCCATTGATGACTGTATCTATTCGTTTCAATGACAATTTCGCTTACTAGATCTTTATAAAATACTAACAAGAAACAATCTAGTTCATTACAGTTATTATCTAGATCAACAAAGTCATTATTTATTCCAGACTTACTTTCATCAAAAGTAAATAAAGATGGTTGAAACTTGTTTCTACCACTTGAATGCCTCCATTCAAAAAGGTTCTGAGCGCCTATTGGAGAATAGATGTCATTGACGTCTTCATTGTCACTACATTTTGATTGATCTGAAGTGGACTAAGTTCGGTTGATCTTCAACTGCCATTCTGGGCATTAAATTTATCAATTCAATTCGCTATATAAATTGTACCTACAACAACCTCAAATTTTACAACTGCTTAATTAAATAGCAACACAAAATAAAAGATAAGAAATTTTCTGGTTTAAAAAAATAACCATACAATTAATTATTCAAAACATAGTTAAATTTTATTCTTTCACACAACATATAAAATGTGATAAATACTTATTTACATCAAAGTGTATTTATGTACCAGTAGGTTGCTAAAATTCTTGTCTTCTGACTTAAACTGAAAAGAAGTCATCAATGATTTTTTTCTATATGAGCCTTTTTGTTCGTTAATATTCTATAGAAAGAAGGACTAGGCCACTAAGTCTGTTCTGGCTCATGGAGTTCCGTAGGCGGTTTTAAATTAATTTAAGTTTAGAAAGGACCGCTCTGCCTTGGTGACGGTGACAGGAACAGTCAAGTACATTACGCCAGCAGTGCATATGTCTGGGTAAGTTGCAGGCAAAATGTTTTAGTGAATGATCAACATATCTGCCAGTTCTTTGACACTATCAATTTTCTTTAGGTCTTCATTTTGAAGCTCTTCATCAGATGTTTTCAAAATAAATTCAGACTGAACAATTTTATATGTGTCCAAAACAGATTTCATTCCTTGCATTAATTCAGATTTCATCTTCGATATAGTTGTCTTGCCTTTTTTAGTGTGGATTATGAACTGAATTAAATCAAGGGGCCCCTAATTACAAAATATTGTTCAGTTGAATTTTCTAGTCGAAAAAACTGTGTTTTTCGATACCTAATTTTTAACAAACCCATAGGGCCCTCGGCGGCTTCATGATTTTATAATTATAAATAGATTATAAATAGAATTTCATAGGCCCATATTATAGGCTTTCATGATTATAAATAGAATTTCATGCAAGCCCAAAATTTTGAATGTTAAAAATGATGTTTAACAAAGAATACCTATTAATTGAAAATTTCTAATATTATTGATGAATTTAAAAAGAGTAATTATGCTTTTGAAATTACAAAATTTCGTGTTCTATGTGGATTTTCAAACACGTCTATGACGCTGTTAGGTCACTGCTCCAGTTGCCCTGGTGGTAGTTAGGGCGGTTTTCAAGTGCATGAGTATGAATTTAGTACAAGATGGTATAATTTATGTCTTTTTACCCAGTATATTTCATGAAAAAAAATTCAGCACAGTATCAGACAATTTATTTGGTACATAGTGCCTTAAAAAATTAAATGCAATATCTACAATGCAATTGCAATGATAAAATCATTGTCGTTGTTTTGATGTCATGATAGATGATGACTTTGCAGGAAGACTGAAAAGAAAAGTTGTAATATAGGTGTCTATAAAAGAACTCCGGGGTTTTGAAGTATAATATTTTAATGAAGGAAAAAAGGAATATAAATGTTTTATACATTATTAGAAAGGTAGTAATGTCAAGTTTTTTTTACATATTAATACAGTTCAATATGAGCCCCGTTAGTGGCATGGCACACATCATAACGATATTCAATCTCTTCCCATGTCCTGGCCAGCATGTCTGGGGACACGGTTGCCACGCAATTGATTATTCGTTCCCTGAGATGGCCAACATCTCGGATTTTCTCTCCATACATAAGGTTCTTGATATGCCCCCAGAAGCCAAATCTCTTAATCTTGTCTGCTGGTTTAATGTGGTGTAACAGTTGAATCTTGTAAGCAGTTAAACAAAGTCTTTTATGAACTACCTTATGAACCGTTGATCTCGGTAATCCCAACTCCAGACTGCGCCTTATTATCGATTTCTTAGGGCTTCGAAAGTATGAAGTGCGGATTCTGTCCACATTCACTTGTGACACACGCGGCCTACCCGGTGACTTTTGTTTTAAAACACTTCCGGTTTCCTTGAAAGAACTTAACCATTGACGAATTGTTTTGTCCGTAGGCGGATCAACACCGTAATTACGTCGAAAGTTTCTTTGTACCGTAACAACAGAATTAGTTTCTATAAGCCAAATAACGCACTGAGCCTTTTGTTGCGGCGTCGCCATAGCGCGGCAGTCCAGACGGCACTGAGTCACTCTCTGGCGAAACGTTGTTTCAAGGTCAAAGCTACACAGAGCTGCCAACTGTTGAAGAAAACAATTCCTATTGGTATGAGTAAAACTTGATAAGCTAATCGTTTCGAACAAATTATAAACATTTTTTTATCTTCTATAGTTATTAATATATGAATTTTTAAAACCCCGGAGTTCTTTTGTAGACACCCTGTACAATCCATATATGTTGTGTGTAGAATCTTTCAATTTTAAGTCTCTTGCATTTAAATTGGTAGGTAGTGGAAAATATAATCATTTTATAAATATTATTATTTTTACTTTAATAATACCTACCAAGTAAGGTGTTTTCGATTTAGTTGTTCATCTGTTTTAACTTGAATAATATTAATTAATGTAATTTTCAAAATTATGACAACGCCTATTCTGATAATGAATTTTATATTAATGAATGAACATTTTTGGGATTTGGGCCCCCAAACACGTATGTGACATTGCCCCTAATCCCTTTCGGTGACTCTGCTTGAGTATTTGTTTATAATACATAGACATATATATTGTTTGGTTGACTATATATCAATATTGTACTGATTGCTGGAATGCCGACATTCATAAAAAAAAAAAAAAATGGACTGATCGTAGAATTAATTCAACTCTCAAAATGTTTCTTTCAGAGGAGCCCACGAAAAGACCAGAAAATATATTTGACGTTTATTTACTGATGTTTAGTTGTACTGCATATGTTTTGTTATCAGTTCCTTTTATTGGTGTTCTCATGTTCATGTTGTCAACCCATAGATGCTGATCACTGAGAATAAAATGTTATAGATATTATCCAAGCTATTAAAATACCTAATTAATTTTTATTAATCACAAACTCTGTGTCTTTTATCGTATTGAATAAAGTCCTCTAAAAATTGTTTGATGTACACAGGCAGTTTTCCTTTATAAAAATACAAAAAAAATTATTTAAAAAATTTTTGTTATAGTTTTTAGGAGACCAAAGAAACACTATTTCATTAATAATTCCTTTTAATGGAAAACAATTATATGCATAAAAACTAATGTAACGGAAGCTTTCTATTGGGTCGCCATTATGCTTTTACAGCATTTTTCCTTTTCCGTTACAACTTTTTGTCTACATCTACTGAGATATATCGCTGAGCAGTAATGTATTGTATTTCATGTCTGTTTTGGCTTAAATGGGGCCCAATTTCTGCTGACCGCTCGTATTTCCCAGATGTTCAACTTTATGTCATTTTGAAATAGGTATTTTATTTTAATTAGACAATAGACAATATACTTTATTTACATAATCATCAAGATCAGTAATAGAGTCAATATTTCAACAATGTTAGTTTGCTACATTCACAATATGTATAAATTCTTCCAGGCTGTAGATTAATTCGCCTACAAGCCAGTCCAATAGTTTCCTCCTTAATAATTTGGGGTTGCATTCCTTTGAATGTCTTGGTAGGAGGTTAAGAACCTTGGCTCCCGCAAAAGAAGGCTTCTTTGTGTAGAGGGTTGTCCTGTGAGCTGGCAGGTTAATGTCATCAGCATGTCTTGTTTGATATCCATGCTGGTCTGTGTTCTGTGGTAGGTTGCTCTTGAATGCATGAAGAACAATTTTGCATATGTAGAGAGTAACCACTGTTGGTATTTTTAAGGTTTTGAAGGCCTCTCTGCAGCTGTCTCTTGGGTTTAGACTCGCCAATGTTCTGATGGCTCTTTTTTGCAGGATCATAACTCTGTTGGTTCCTGGAAGAAGACGCATGCCAGAGAGCTATGCCATAGCGAATTTGTACTTCAAAGAGAGCAGAGTAGGCAGCCTTGGCTGTTTCCAGACTACTTATTTGTTTCATTCTTTTTATGAAATAGTTGGCTGCTGACAGTTTTTTACATAACTGATTTACTTGTGGCTTCCAAGATAATTTATTGTCTATTATAATGCCTAGATGTTTTGTGGTTGATTTTATTCCCAGGTTTGGAATTGTTATGTCAACATTTCTACGTAGGTTGCTGAAAGTCATTTGAACTGTTTTATTTTCATTTAAAACAAGGTCATTTTTAGTACAATATTGTTTGGTTTTATTTTTAATTATATGTCTATGGAGGTCTTCCAATTGATTTCTTGGCTATTGTTAAAACTGTATCATCTGCGTACATGACTGTATGACAAGTATCTTTTAGCCAGCTGGGTATGTCATTTGTAAGAAGCAGATATAAATCTGGTCCAAGTACAGATCCTTGTGGTACACCTCGGATGTTAGTGGTTTCAGATTGTACTGTTAGTCATACATTGTTTTCATTACGGTTAATTTCTACAAACATTTTTCTGCCAGTTAGGTAGCTATGTAGTCAGTTTTTAGCCTTGCCTCTGATTCCTAGGTTTTCAATTTTCTTGATTAACTGAGCATGGTTTAGACAGTCAAATGCCTTGCTGAAATCTAAAAATAGGCACGTTGCTGTACAGCCATCTTTGAATTGGTCTATGAAGGCAATTGATCTGTTTTTGAGGAAGCCGTGTTGTTTATTGGTTAGTAAATTGTTTTCTATCATATGGTTGAGCAGTCTGTCAAGTACAGCTTTTTCTATTATTTTGGAGAAAGTTGAGATGAGGGATATTGGTCTGTAGCTGTTTGTTTCATTTATTGGGCCGGTTTTGTAGAGTAGACTTTGGCTATTTTTAATTGGTTAGGAAAAATTCCCTGATCAAGTGATTTGTTTATTATTTAAGGGGCTTAATAGTTCCTTTTTACATTGTTTTATAAGTTTGGCTGATATTTGGTCGGGTCCAGATGAGGTTTTTCGTTTTAGGGAATCAATAATGTTATGAATTTCTTTTGGAGTGACTGGTTTAAAATTTAAGTTCTTTTCTGTGGGTGGTGGTAGTTCATATTCATCTTCAGTTTGGTCCAGATTTGTTAAGTCTACATTTTGGAGTGTTCTATCAGCTAAAGTGAGAAAAAGTTATTAACAGTTTGCCGCATCTCTAGGGTTGGTGACTATTGAGTCATTTATTTTTAGATGAGTAGATGTCTTAGCTTTCCGTTCATTATTTATTACTGTCCATAGTGCTTTAGATTTATTTTCAGCTTCATTTATGTATTCAGTAGTGTGCTTTTTGCGAAGAGATTTTAGTTTATTGTCATAGGTTTTTTCCGTGTTGCTGTTGCTATTTTGTCTTCGGGTCTGCACAGGCGTTGTTGTTTTTCTAGCGCTTCTATGTACTCATTTTTTAATTTGGTACATTCTGAGTCCCAGCAGTATTTTAAATTTGAGTTTTGCCTGGACGTGTACTTCTTAAGAGGGCAGGTTTCATTTAGTATTGATTGGATTATGACGTGGAAATTATCGTATGTTTTGTTGATATCTTCTTGTGTGTAAAGGCTGTTCCAGTTTTGTACCTGCAATCTAGATTTTAACAATCCTATTGTTTTCTTGCTAAAAACCCTTTTCTTTTCTTTACAGTTTTTATTTATTTTCTGTATTTTTACTGTAACTGAGCGGTAAATGAGAGAGATGAGAAAATTAAATATTTATCTAAATTGATTCGAAGGACCAGGGAATTTTTATATTAAAAAATGCCCAAAACAGTTAATGTCTATAGAGAGAGTTTGTGGATAATTTTCTATTACAAAATGGGACAAAATGTCGAGCAATATGTTGATAATTACAAAATAAATAATGTCACACACATAAAATGATGAAACAGTACCTTGTCCAATATTCCAATTAGATGAGGGAAGGTCCGGAGACAACAGTTGGTGAGGTGGTAGCGAGGTCCATCAATGTCCTGGTGCAAAGTAGGAAAACGCAACGAACGACAGTTCTCACTTCATTTCTCCTTCTTAACACGAATCACTGTAGAACGCTTTCGCAAAGTTCATCTGCCACGGAAGCGCGCACAAAAGAAGTTCTGGAAGATCTTGAAGCACAGATTACAATGGGAATTTACACAAGAATTTACAAGAGATATTAAAAGACGTTTAAGAGTGGTTAACAGAGAATTAGAGAAAAAATATAGAGACCACGAGGCAGAGGGCCTCCAAAAGTGTATATGAGAGAAGAGCGTTGTGAACCAGGGACGTTACAAGACAGAGTTTTTGAGACAGAGTGGCGTGGCGTAAACCCCGCGTGGTGCAAAACGTTTTTAGAACAGGGCATTGCAACCAATCAGATTTCAAGACGACTGACTACGTCATATCGCCTGATTTATGTCGCTTTTAGAAAGCGTTATCCCCTCTCTCTCTCTCTCTCTGTGGAGATATTTCAAATCAAATTAAAAAATAATACAACTTAAAATGCGCTCTTGGCTTAAAAACTATTTCTTAATGTTAAAGTGTTAACACATTAAATGCTATTATAAAACCTTAAAATATAAGATACAAGTACTGAACATTCCGGCCCCCTTGAAGCATGTAGGCTTCAACAACAAAGTCACACAATAGAAAATCACACCACACAGTTTTTAGAGATTGGGGCACGGAACTAGAAAAGAGATTTTAGTCAGTGGGCAGAGGAAACACCTTTACCACTGGTCTAGTAAGGTGTCCATTTGGAGTGCGTAAGTCCACCACGCGCACAACACCATCAGTCCCTGGGTGTACGGCGGTAACACGAGCCAGAGGCCACGAGAGGGGCGGAGAGTTCTGGTGCACTAGCACGAGATCACCAACTTTGATATTCTCACGTGGTTGGGTCCACTTATAACGTTGCTGGAGCGTATGCAAGTATTCCAGCTGCCATCGTTTCCAGATGCGTTGATGAAGAGCTTGAACCAACTGCCAATGTCGTAGGCGGTTGTCAGGTGCGTCGAGGAGCTCGGGTTCTGGGACCGACGCTAGGGAGGCACCAATCAAGAAATGCCCCGGAGTGAGGGCAGAGAAGTCAGCAGGATCGCTGGAGAGTGGAGTGAGGGGCCGCGAGTTTAGCATGGCCTCTATCTGAGTGACGAGTGTCATAAATTCTGGCAGTGTCATGATGTGGTCTCCCATGACACGACGCAAGTGATGTTTGGTGCTTTTCACAGCGTTCTCCCATAATCCACCTTGGTGGGGAGCAGCAGGAGGGTTGAACTTGAAGTCGATACCTCGAGGAGTAGTGAAGCGAAGCAGCTTTTTCTGCGAATCGGTTGAGAACAATGTTTCCTTTAAGATATTTTGAAGGGCGTTATCAGCACCGACATAGTTCGTACCACAATCGGAAAACAATTGAACACACAGACCTCGTCGAGATACAAAGCGCGTGAGTGCTGCAATAAAGGCGTCGGTGGTCAAGTCTGTCACCACTTCAAGATGCACAGCCTTTGTGACCATACACACAAATACACAAATATACACCTTTATGTGTCGCATGCCACGGAGATTTAACACCTTTGCATTGAATGGTCCACAGAAGTCTGTTCCAGTGGACAAGAATGGTCGAGCGGGAGTCACTCGTGACGGAGGGAGGTCGCCCATTAGTGGGGCTTGATTTTGTGGCTTGTTTCTAAAACATGTTAGACATTGGAAAATGCGTGAGCGTATGACGCTCCGCGCGCAGAGAATCCACACGAATTGGGATAACAGAGACTGCGTTAGCTGTGGTCCAGCATGGAGATTTGAGCGGTGGTGATGATCCACAATGAGGTTTACAACATGATGTTTCTTGGGTAGAAGAACTGGATGACGGACGTCGTGTGCCAGGGAAGAACGGTTGAGACGCCCACCAACACGTAGAATGCCTTGCGTGTCCAGAAACGGTTTCAGGCGCTGAAGTCTTGTTGAGCAGGGACGCCCAGAGCGTAGTGACGAGATGTCGTCTGCAAATGCAGATTGCTGGACGAGGCCGAAGATCTTGAGTTTAGCTGTGGAGATCTCGGATGGGGAGAGATGTCCCTTGAGACGATTAGCGCTACGGCAGTTGTGTACGAAGCGCAGAACTAGAGCAAAAATTCGCTCAAGTTTGTCCCACGACGAGAAATTCGTCAGAAGGTCCCAGTCCTTCTGCGGAACGGCAGTTAGGACGACTAGCGGCGTCTTCTTGAGCTCATCGGACGATGAGAGGTTCACAGGGATGAATTGCTTAGAGGGCCAGTCCTGTTGAGGGAGGCTGAGCCACGGTGGTCCCGTCCACCAGAGAGTGTGGTTCCTTAGCTGGGAGGCAGAAATGCCCCGTGATGCGCAGTCTGCTGGGTTGTCAGTTCCTGCTATATGTCGCCATGAGTCGGGTGATACGAGTTCTTGGATCTGGGAAACTCGGTTTGAAACATACGTCTTAAGCCTATAAGGCGGAGTTCGTAGCCATGTGAGTACTACTGTTGAGTCACACCATAAAAAGGTGGTTTGAGGGGTGATTGTCTCCTTAAATATTGACTGGCAATGAGTTGTTATCTTAGCGAGCAGATGCGCTCCGCAAAGCTCGAGACGCGGAAGTGTCACTCGTTTTAAAGGAGCGACACGAGTTTTCGCCATTATGGGGCGAATGATGACGTCACCTGTCGAAAGCTGGCAGCGGAAATACAACACCGCACTATATCCACTTTCTGACGCATCAGAGAATCCATGGAGTTCTACGACGCAAGAGAGTGAGAGTGGAAACGCTCGAGGAATTGAGACATGCACTATGTGCTGCGCGTCAGTGATGAATGAGTGCCATTTTTCGGCAAGTTCGGATGGCAAGGGTTCATCCCAAGCCAGACCTGTAGTCCAGAGGAGTTGCATAAAGCATTTTGCTTGCATTATGCAAGGAGAGAGAAATCCACAGGGATCATATATTTTGGCTATTAAGCTCAAGACAGAGCGTTTGGTAGGGCGCTCGTCAGGCGGTATGTTAAGAGAGTATGTGAAACAATCAGTGGTAGGCGACCAATGTAAACCAAGGATAGAGAACTGCGGAGATAAAGATTCTTGCAGAAACACTGGAGACTCGCGATGTCCTTTCAAACCGAGTTTCCCAGATCCAAGAACTCGTATCACCCGACTCATGGCGACATATAGCAGGAACTGACAACCCAGCAGACTGCGCATCACGGGGCCTACTCGAGATGAGAGCTTGGAGTAGGCGAGTAGAGTTAGAGACCCACTTCCGGAGTTCGAAACCTCCTTGATGCAGTAGACGGATGAGCTGCTCCTGCAGTTCTAAGGCCGCTTCCTCTGTGTCCGCACCGGAGATGATGTCATCCACGTAGGTCTGAGTCCTCAGCACGCATGCAGCGGAGGGGAAGTTCCCACCGTCGTCGTCTGCAAGCTGGTGCAGAGTCTTGATCGCCAAGTAGGGAGAGGTATTCATGCCGTAAGTAACAGTGTTCAATTGATATGTTGAGAGAGGATCCTTGGGATGGTCACGCCATAAGATAAGTTGAAATTTCCGGTCATCTGGATGTACTCGGATTTGCCGATACATCTGACGGATGTCACAGCAAAAAACAATATTGTGACGCCTGAAGTGAAGTAGTATGTCACAAATATTTGTTTGGAGTTTGCGTCCGGTCAATAAGACATCGTTGAGAGAAACACCAGTACTGGTCTTGCAGCTCGCATCAAAGACAGTACGGAGTTTTGTGGTGGAGCTATTTTCCTTTAGCACCCCATGGTGGGGGAGGAAATAGTGTGGCTTAGTTAAATCAGGATTTTGAACTTTGGCCATGTGGTCGAGAGATTGATATTCACTGATAAAATCGTGATAGAGTTGAGAAAAGTGAGGTTGAGCGTTTAATTTCCGCTCGAGAGAATGAAATCGACGCTCAGCAATAGGCTGAGACGAACCTAGGGCAGAGTGATTCTCCTTAAACGGAAGTTGAACGGTGTAGCGTCCGGTTTCATCTCGAGAGTGAGAAGTGGCGAAGTGAGCATCACATTGTTCTTCTTCTTTGGTCTTCTTCGAATACACAGGAATTTCCTCTTGAAGCCAGAACCGCTGAAGTGATGAGTGTAGATCTGTGTCGCTTGCTGAGTGTAGAGAGACATTGAGGCTCGTAGAGGTGAGAGTGGATGCAAAAGGCGCGCTGGGAGCAGTACCCAGTACGACAAACCCGAAATGCGTGCCAATTACATATGGCATATGCTGCCCCAATGAGAACTGCTCATTAGTGAGTATTTTTGGAAATATACTCCCACCTAGGATAACGTCAATTCGTCCAGGTAAATGGAATGTGGGATCAGCGAGAATGTAATTCTGAGTCTTATTGTAGACTTCTGGGGCTAGAGGTACTCTGGGTAAATCCACGGTTAATTTATCCAATATTAACATTGGCTGGTCAGGAGCAATGATGAGACCAGATAGAGTGCTGATTGTGAGATGAGTTTGACCTTTTGGTTTTGCCGTGCTTTGGCTGAGGCCAGAGATGTGAGTTTGAGACTTAGTACGGCGCACTCCCAAGAGTTGAGCGGCGCGTTCGGAAATTAAATCCGTCATACTCCCTGAATCAAGTAAAGCCCTGAATACATGGGATCTACCTTCAGGAGTTTTTAGTTGTACCAGTAAGGTACCCAACAGCACGGTGTTACAATCTGGCATAGAGGGGGGTGAATATTGAGAAACGAGAGTCACCTGAGAATCGTTATGGTTCTCACTAGAGCGATGACGTGTATTGGAGACGTCATGAGCTGTGTTACTACGGACGGGCTGATTAGCAGCATTGCCCGAGGCAGCTTGAAAGTGTAACAATGAATGGTGTTTTTTGTTACACGTGAGACACGTGGCCTTAGATTGGCACTCCTTGAGTTCATGAGCGCCTAAGCATGAGATGCAGCGATTATGTCTCTTGACGAGCTGATGTCGTTCTTGAGGAGTTTTGTCACGAAAAACCGTACATGAATAGACTTTATGTCCACTCTGATTACAGATGAAACATGGAGGAGGCATAGTCTTGGTTTGAGCGGAGTTAGAGTGAGTTGTGACCATTGAAACATCACTAGAGCGAAAGTTCACCCTTTTTGGCGCAGTCACCTTGTTGCGGGCGTGAGGAGGAACATAGGTAGGAGCCTTTACCTGCGGAACGTTATGAATATTGGCATCTTCAGTTTGGCTGCATTCAGTGTTTAAAAATGTTATTATTTCTTTGACTTCCGGTAACGAGTGAGCAGACGCGTCATTCGAAGAGGTTGACCGGGAAGCTTCCAGCTTTTTTCGTAAGTCGGAATCCATACGTCGGAGGATGAGAGCGGAGAGGAGCGGATTGTTTTCACCTACGTCACAATGTAAAGCTTTCAATGCCTGAGAGTGTTCCGTATATTGATTGACAAATAGTCTGAGACCCTTGATTGAGGACGAACTAATTTGAGGCAGGTCCAGTAACTGGTTCAAATGGAGAGTTTGTAACCTCCGGGAATTATGGTAGCGATCCCGTAGGAGGTCGTATGCTATTAAGTAATTAGCAGAGGTTAGGTTGAGTCCTTTAATTAGGTTTAAGGGTTCGCCGCTCAAAACGCTCAATAAGTACTGAAACTTCATTACTGCGCTAAGACTGGCATTACGGTGAATGGTTGTATCAAATAAATTGATAAAGGAAGTCCAAGTCAGAAGATCGCCCGAGAATTTTTGTAATTCTAATTTTGGCATACGGACCTGAGAGACACTAGAGACCTGAGGAGTCATACTGACGTCACTCAAAGCCGAAGGTGTTTTGGGTTCTTCGACTGGAAGTAGCGTTTCGATTATACCAAGAATATGAGCGTAGACCTCGTTAATAGAGTCCTGATCTTCCGCTAAAACTTCGTCTTCAATGGCCTCATCATCTGTTAGATTTAAGGCTCGTTGCAGATTAGCCTCAAAATCAGCTTTCTTTTTCTTGACTTCATTAGAGACGGTTGATAAGCTCTTCAGTTGAGCAGGCGTAAGAAGCTCCTTTTGCGTAGCGAATTCTTCAACTTGAGTTTTTATTTTAGCGAAGCGCGCTTTAGTTAACGCTGTAAGACGAGTATAGAGAGCCGCCTTGAAATCAGAAACTTTAGGAGCCATTTTGAATTTTTCAGATACAGTAAGTAGTAAAACAAAATTAAATATAGATATGAAATACAAGACACTATTGTGAGCAGAGCACTAAGTCGCTAAATACATTTTTCCATATTTTATTTATATCTATTTTGACTTACTTACCACAGTATTAAAATATCGGCAGAGACATCACAAATTATTTTGCAATAAGAACAATAAACAAACAAATAAATAAGAGATTCAAAGTGTGAGGTAAGCTTAATCTGCAATGTTATAACAATTGCAGTCTTGATTGGTTCCACTGAGAACTTTGCTTTGATAGCTAGATTTGTTAGTAGCAATGTGTATGAACACCAAAGAGCAAGGAAAAGTATAAATTTTATTTTCAATGAGAGATCAGAGAACTAATTATTTTTAGTTAATTAGCTTCCAATAAGCTTATGGTAATAACACATTAGAGAGAGACATGATAAATAGCTAATTCTTGCTTATTTCAGAGAGAGTGTACAAAACTATAAGTGTACATAACTAGTTTTGTATAGTTAGTTAATTAATTATTAGTTAAACACAAATACAATAAATATGAATTAGGTAATTTAGGTAATTAGCCAAACAAAATTTATTTACCCTAGCAGAGAAATGTGTGTTTAATAAAGCTTAACTGCTTTACCAAAAGAGACTTAAACTAGGCTAATTGACTACACAGTAAAACAATAGTTGACCTCACAAAACGGAATGAAAAAACAATATATTGTACAATAAAAAACCGTATAAAACACCTTTTGTATTTAATTAGCCTTCAAATGCTAATTAGAAAAATAGAATAAAAGATAGTAATTTAATTTAAGATTAAATATGTTATTCAATTTAATTCAATTTATATTTCTAAGTTTATACACGTAAATGAATTAACTAGCCACAAGATATGTGAGTAGCGGACAAACTATAACAATAAAGTAAACAATAAAGTTGACAACTCTCAGCGCATGCGCTATAGAGCGGATGTGCTGCAGACAGCTAGAGAGAGTGAGGGGTTGAGAAAATCAATACTGCGTACCTCGAATCGGCACGCTTCGGAGATGTTCGTGATTCTCCGTAAGCAGTACGCCTGTTATTGGGCTAGGGGCGTGGCCTTCGCAAACTGCAAAGGAAGACAACAATTGCAAATGGCGAACACTGAAGTGAATCGTGCGTTTCTATTATCCACAAAATAGAGTTTCTGTATTTCCAAAGAACTGTATCCTAGAAATCCGGTTCGAAATGACCAAAACATGAGCGGGAAATGAGAGAGATGAGAAAATTAAATATTTATATAAATTGATTCGAAGGACCAGGGAATTTTTATATTAAAAAACGCCCAAAAAGTTAATGTCTATAGAGAGAGTTTGTGGATAATTTTCTATTACAAAATGGGACAAAATGTCGAGCAATATGTTGATAATTACAAAATAAATAATGTCACACACATAAAATGATGAAACAGTACCTTGTCCAATATTCCAATTAGATGAGGGAAGGTCCGGAGACAACAGTTGGTGAGGTGGTAGCGAGGTCCATCAATGTCCTGGTGCAAAGTAGGAAAACGCAACGAACGTCAGTTCTCACTTCATTTCACCTTCTTAACACGAATCACGGTAGAACGCTTTCGCAAAGTTCATCTGCCACGGAAGCGCGCACAAAAGAAGTTCTGGAAGATCTTGAAGCACAGATTACAATGGGAATTTACACAAGAATTTACAAGAGATATTAAAAGACGTTTAAGAGTGGTTAACAGAGAATTAGAGAAAAAATATAGAGAGCACGAGGCAGAGGGCCTCCAAAAGTGTATATGAGAGAAGAGCGTTGTGAACCAGGGACGTTACAAGACAGAGTTTTCGAGACAGAGTGGCGTGGCGTAAACCCCGCGTGGTGCAAAACGTTTTTAGAACAGGGCATTGCAACCAATCAGTTTTCAAGACGACTGACTACGTCATATCGCCTGATTTATGTCGCTTTTAGAAAGCGTTATCCCCTCTCTCTCTCTCTGTGGGGATATTTCAAATCAAATTAAAAAATAATACAACTTAAAATGCGCTCTTGGCTTAAAAACTATTTCTTAATGTTAAAGTGTTAACACATTAAATGCTATTATAAAACCTTAAAATATAAGATATAAGTACTGAACAGTAACTGTCTGTGCGGTATGGTCGGATATTCCATATAGGATAACTGAAGTATTTATTGCTGTGTTCTAAATTTGTACAGTCCAGTCTATTGATTTAGATGTGTCTTTGGTTATCCGTGTCGGTGGTAGATTTAGTCTTGTTACTCGTATGTGGTAAGATGTCAAGAGTTCTTCTGTTTTAGTTTTGCCCATGTTTTCAGAGAGGTTGTCAACATTTATGTCTCTTACAAGTATAATTTTTTTGTGTGAGTTAAGGGATTTGTCAGGTTGTTGTGAGAGAATATTAATGACCCAATCTAAGTTTGCATTGTATAAATTATATAAATATTGTTAAATCATATTGAAATACTATGAAACTGAAAGAATGGTTGAGGTTATTTTAGATTGAGGGAAATAATAGTTAGCTGAGGGTAGGGTTTCATACTCCTCATCGGACCAGGAATTTTATACTCTTATGGCCGGGGAAAACTGGGAATTTGAAACTGGCAATTTAGACTGATCGTCCTGGATCTGATTCATAAAAAAATACTCTTTGTTACAGATTTTACAATATGAAACTGATGCTGTGTTTAAGAGTCCTGATTTTATAAATCTAAGAATTGAGGGTTTTATTAAACTCCTGGAACAAGACGTCTTAGTGGTATCTGAATTAGAAGTATGGAGAGCAGCTTTGAAGTGGGCCAAGAACCAAGGTAAGAATGAATAACTTAAGTTTTAAGAGCTTAGTGGAGTCAACTTGAACTATGTTAGCAAACGTGTTACAAACATTGAAAAAAAGCTGATATCTGCAGTGTTACATAAAAAGACATTCAGTGACAAAAAATAATCCTTGAGAGTGCTACGTGTATTTTCATCAAACAAAACTGTTAGTAAAAATGTAACATCTTACTACAGTAGAACTTCACTTATCCAAGGTAAACGGGCCACAATAATGTCGTTTAATGAGTTTTACTACGGATTTACACTAAGCACTATATAAACAATTCAGTTTTATTTTAGTGATAAAAACAAATATTTTATCGTGTGAATGTTAATAAAAACAAAGTATTGTAATCCATTACCCTAATAACATTAAGTTTATCTTTCAGACCCTACAAATCTTGTACGATAGGAAGTTATTTCTCTTGGAATAAGGTCAGTAGTACTACGGTATTGTCAATGACTAAACAAACACAACTTAAACTACCGTAATATACAGCGACACCTAACTTAGTTAATACAGTGATGTAATGAATAAGCCTTGAGCAATAAATTAACACATTAAAAACTTTAATACAAAGAACTTATTCTTGTGACTGGTCAGGAAACTACTGATAAAGAGTGCATAAACCAAATAATTGCTGTTCTAAAAGTACCAAACACTCAACATATTGGCATAGTTATGTAGTTTATTGTCAGGGTACAGTTCTTGCTCAATATGTCCAGTGCAGTAAACAACAAAACAGTGCACAGGTTGGGACAAAATCTCACCAGGTACATAGAACAATAACACATAGCAGTCTATTATTTTCTTAGTTTTTATAATATTATTGTTTTTGGGACCAGCCCCAAAGCAGAATGCTGCAACGGTGTATAAAAAACACAAATACTTTCCGCAAGTATCATATTATGGTACCACTAGTGTTGATATGGTAACCAATATAACTGGAAAAAAAACATTATTTATGTTGTGTACTTACCTAAATATATCTATATATCTAAATAACTGTAGTAGGCTAAACTATTGAGGTATTACTGTACCACTTGTCGATGAAAGTGAATGGACTGTGATTTCCTTTCGGAATAAATCTGCAATTACTTTTAGAACATAATTTCTTTTCATAAAAGTACATTTGCATACCCCAGGTTAACTTTGTTAAATTTATCTATTTACAATTGTATATAATGTAAATAACCCATATATATATATATTCAGGGTGTCCAGCAATAGGGAAAATAGGGACAACCTGGAAAAGTCAGGGAATTTTAAATGACCTGGAAAAGTCAGGGAAAAATCAGGGAATTTGAAACAAAACCTGGAAAATCCTAACAAGAACACCAGTCTGTTGTGATTTGTAATAGTCACTATATACTTGGGTGCGCTACAAAAAATCCTTTACTTTGTTCAGCACTAAATGTTAATTTTACATGCCATTCAATATTCTAAACTACGAAAAAGCTACCTTAATTGCTTGGTTTCGCTTGTTCTACCTCATACAACTAGTTTAATATTGCTAAAAGTTTAAAACTTACTGAAATAATTGTCTGATTAGTACAGTAGACTCTCGGTTATCCGAGGTAATTGGGACCGAGACCACCTCGGATACACAAAAAACTCGGATAATCCCGAGATGGGTTGTACTGATAAGAAAAACGCGTAAAAATCGATAATTGTGTTACCATTAACATACTAATAGTACAAACTAATAAACTAACACATATAACTATATAAAATACAAAAACATTTACCTTAATCAGTAAATATTAATGTTTGAAAAAGTCTTTGATTGACTTTTGCGTAAGTTTCGTGCCTCTCTTTGATGCCGCAATGTTCCGCCAACGTTGAAAATGGAGGACATCGAATGGAGTTGATTCCTCTTGTTGCTCAACGTATGCGAGTGCTCCTTCAAGTAACTTCAATCCCTCGGAATGAGTAATCTTTGGAGTAGCATCATCTGTGTCTTCATCTTCTTCTTCTTCATTATTGTTTTTGTTTACAATGAGATCGGCAATTGCGTCGTCTGACAATTCCATTTCTTCGTCTCCATTAATCCAATTGATTACATCTTCATTTATGATTGGTTCTTCAACTGGTAAATGATTAACTAGGTTGGCTAAATCGACTACACAGTCGTCAGTTTCCTTTTGCGTGTCGTTTGTTTTGTGCTTTATTTGGAATATGTTTTTCCACGATTTTTGAATCGTGGACACTTTTACGTCGTCCCACGCAGATGCAATCCAATAAGCAACGTCTTTGACAGTGATTTTCTTAAGTGCATCCGTTACCGTCAGTCCTTCATCTAACTTGGCTAGCAACACTTGGAGAAGCCTTCGTCGATAGTTTCTCTTCATTGCTTCCAAAACACCTTGGTCTAGGGGTTGGATGAGCGATGTCACGTTGGGTGGAAGAAAAACTGCTCTTATTTGACCACTAACTAAGTCACTTGCATCCGGATGAGATCGCGCGTTATCTAGCAACAACAATGCTTTCTGGGGCAAGTTTTTCTGCTTTAAATATGCCTCAACAACTGGGACAAAATCGTTAAAAAACCATGTTTTAAAAATGGTACAGTCCATCCATGCATTTTGTTGGTTTTTGTAAACTGTTGGCAAGCAATTTACTTGAACATTTTTGAATGCCCTTGGGTTTTTGGCTTTCCCTATTAATAGGGGTCTTAATTTTAATGAACCGGAAGCATTGCAGCAGTTCATGATTGTCACTCGCTCTTTACTTTTTTTGTAACCGGGTGCATTTGCTTCATTTTTAGCTGCTAACGTTTTCGATGGAAGCATTTTGTAATTGAGCCCGGTTTCGTCACAATTAAAAATTTGATCTGACGTAAGTCCATCATTTAAGATTATGGTTTCAAGTTTTGAATAAAAACTGTCAATTTCAGATGGGTCGGCAGAAAGCTTCTCACCACAAATATTTAATTGTCGGATGCCATATTTTTTCTTCCAGGTATCCATCCATCCTTCACTAGCACAAAAATTTTCCTCCCCATCCTTAAATTTCCTATGAAATTCAAGAGCTTTAGCTTGGAGCATGGGTCCACTTATAGGGCTGCCCATACCTCTCAACTGCGAAAACCACAAGTATAGCGCTTCCGATGTTTGACCATGATCTCCTTTCTTCATTGTCTTCCGCCTTAAGCCACTCGCACTTTGGTTAACCCACTGTTCGATTTCTTTCTTCTTTCGTCTCGAATCTCCAACAGTCACTTCACCGACACCCAACTCTGCAGCAACCTTCTTTATAGATTCGCCTTTTTCTAACCTTTTAATCGCATTTAATTTTGTTTCTAAGGAAACCACTACTCGCTTCCGCTTTAAACTCATTTTGCACAGTAAGATTCTCTTTCACACACACAAAAATGAACTTATAAAAAATAATTAAACGTATGAAACAAAACTAAAAACCACTTATTAAATAGGCCTACAAACTAAGAAACATTAAATTAAAACACTTAAAAATTAACCGGTTTTAAAATACTGTAATACGCCGTTACTTTGGAACAATAAAAATGCAGCAAACAACCACGTTAGATAGACAACTCAGACTGACTGACGAGGACGACTGACAAAATTAGAACAATTCTGCAATAAACTCAGTTCCTAATAAAAGGGGGTGGGTTGACTTCCGAGAACTCCGGCTCGACCTAGCAGCGACCGGTAGAGGCATTCCTGATGCGTGAATCGCTATATTCGCGTAAATTCGCATCCACACGCATTTAATCTCTACGATAACCAACACGGTTGTGACCCGCCCTCTCCGACTTTTGCCTCGGTTAACCGAGGGCTCGGTTAATCTAGGCTCGGATAATCACGAGTCTACTGTACTTGTTAAATAAGCCATAGACTTAAAATTTATGCTGGTTTTGGGGAAATAATAATATACTGCCGTTTTGCAAGGCATTGAAAATTGTCATAATTTAACAATAGAATAAAAGGTGTGTTTTTTAATACTCAAGGCTGCTTAAAAATATTTTTCTAATTCTACCTCTACTTCTATAAAGTAGTTTAAAAAGAATAATTATTGTAGGTAATAGTTTTGAAATAAATTATTACGGTTATCAATAAAAATATACATATGTGTATGTATTTGTGAAATATTGATATTTCTGTAATTAATAATTGTAATTGACTGTACATGGTGGTACATAATATTACTAAATTAAGTTAAATAGACAGATGTAACTATGTCGATTTGGGGTCAGGGAAATTTTGTATGAAATCAGGGATCGGTCAGGGAAAAGTCAGGGAATTTGTTTAAGGAGGTTTACTGGACACCCTGATATATATATATATATATATATATATATATATATATATATATATATATATATATGTATATATAAATATCGCAGAGCCAATGAATAGAACCTACATATTACACTTAAACATGAATAATTTCCATTATATTACTTTAGTTATATTAAAGTATTTTAAAACTAATGAGCAACATTTATCTTATTTTCAGGTTGTTCTGAAGATGGATCAATTTTACGCAAATATATTTCACAACTGAAGCATATAAGAATCCGTACTTTTAAGCATGAAGACTTTTGCAAAGAAATTGTACCTACCAATATTTTATCTGATAATGAAGTTGTTCAAATATGCACCTCTCATGGAAAAGGTGAACCACTACCTTGTATAATGGGATTTTCGGACAAAACTGATTTAAGACAGATAGATAAAAATGAGTTCAAAATTAAAGTATATGATGCAAGTACAAGTTTGTGTGAATCAACCTTCATAATCACACCTACAAGTGATATAGTACTTTTACCACTTGAATTTGAGGCAAATTGTGCCCAATCATCAACAACAGATTACCAGTGTGAATGCACCATAATAATAGAGCCAAACAGCAGTAATTTGGATCTCAAAGAAACAGTTAGATTCAATGAGATGGTTGATTGTGGACAAATATTCAAAGTTCCATTGCCTTCCAAATACAGAAGATTGTCATCCAATAAATCCTACACATTCACGATAATCTTCGACTTGCCCCACAAAGTGTACGAATCTGATGTAATTTATACTTGTGAAAACTTTAAGCTTGAGTCCTACATGTGGTCTCCCTACTATTATCATTTTAGTTCATTGAAGTTTTTAAAACTGCCTTCAAAATGAATGATGCCTTCAAAAACATTTAGTAATTGATGTAGTACTTAGTACATTTAGTAATTTGGTGTATTCTAGTTAGTTATAATAATGCCTTTACTTGTTAACCCAACTAGTGGCAATTAAAAACCCTCTAGTGGCAGCCCGTTTTTCTATGTTTTGCAAGGTTATTTTTGAAAAATATTTAAAAATACTTCTAATTATTATATTTGGTATTATTTTACATCAATTTACTTGTAAAGTTCTGTATTATTATATAAAATAAATAACATGAGTATAAACATTTGTAATTTTTTTTCTTATCATAAAATTAAAAAAAATGTTATCAATTTTTTTTGTTTGGGGGGGGACCCTACCTGGAAAGGTAATGTGCATTACATATTTCAAAATTCCAAGATATACAAGTTGTTCTAAATTTCATAATCTTTCAGAAAATGTATAGTTTATATGGTTTATTACCGGTATTTATATATTTATAACAACAGTACCATAAATAGTGCATTGTACTGAAAATTGATGTTACTATGGCAACATGTTATAATTGTGTATACAATATTTATAGCTTCTAATATACTTAGACACAGTTATTTCACAATATCGTCAAGTTATTTCACTAACAATTTAATGAAACATCGCATAAAACACTTCAAGATAGAATGCAAACGAACAGTTTACTAACACACAACAACAACAGAAATGGCGAACGGAAAATAGTAAACAATGATTTCTTCTTTCTTCTCTCGATCAAGTTGTCATATGAATAAAACTATCGAAACTGATATCGTTCGATAGGTAATTTAACCGACTTTCGAATGGTATCGATTATTTCGATGAGATATGTATCTATAACTTTTTCATACGCAATATTCGCGGCAACGTTTGACCGTCCGAAAACGGACGGTCACCACTTGTTGAGAGTGTTAGACCGTCCAAAAACGGACGGTCACCACTACTTGGGTTAAAGAATCATTTCCAAATGTGTTCATGTTTAGTTAACTATTGTAGTGAATATATGAAGCCATTTTACTTGGACTTTGCACCAATGTTAACAACCATATCACTTTAGTAATTGATGTACAACATTTGGTGTATTCTAGTCATAATAATGCCTTTACTCGTTAAGGAATCATTTCCAAATGTGTTCGTGTTTAGTTAACTATTGTAGTGAATATATGAAGCCATTTTACTTGGACTTCGCACCAATGTTAATAACTATATCACTTTAGTAATTGATGTACAACATTTGGTGTATTCTAGTCATAATAATGCCTTTACTTGTTAAAGAATCATTTCCAAATGTGTTCATGTTTAGTTAACTATTGTAGTGAATATATGAAGCCATTTTACTTGGACTTTGCACCAATGTTAACAACTATATCACTTTAGTAATTGATGTACAACATTTGGTGTATTCTAGTTATAACAATGCCTTTCTTGTTAAAGAATCATTTCCAAATGTGTTCATGTTAAGTTAACTATTGTAGTGAATATATGAAGCCATTTTACTTGGACTTTGCACCAATGTTAATAACTATACCACTTTAGTAATTGATGTACAACATTTGGTGTATTCTAGTCATAATAATGCCTTTACTTGTTAAGGAATCATTTCCAAATGTGTTCATGTTTAGTTAACTATTGTAGTGAATATATGAAGCCATTTTACTTGGACTTTGCACCAATGTTAATAACTATACCACTTTAGTAATTGATGTACAACATTTGGTGTATTCTAGTCATAATAATGCCTTTACTTGTTAAAGAATCATTTCCAAATGTGTTCATGTTTAGTTAACTATTGTAGTGAATATATGAAGCCATTTTACTTGGACTTTGCACCAATGTTAACAACCATATCACTTTAGTAATTGATGTACAACATTTGGTGTATTCTAGTCATAATAATGCCTTTACTCGTTAAGGAATCATTTCCAAATGTGTTCATGTTTAGTTAACTATTGTAGTGAATATATGAAGCCATTTTACTTGGACTTCGCACCAATGTTAACAACCATATCACTTTAGTAATTGATGTACAACATTTGGTGTATTGTAGTTATAACAATGCCTTTCTTGTTAAAGAATCATTTCCAAATGTGTTGATGTTTAGTTAACTATTGTATTGAATATATGAAGCCATTTTACTTGGACTTTGCACCAATGTTAACAACCATATCACTTTAGTAATTGATGTACAACATTTGGTGTATTCTAGTCATAATAATGCCTTTACTCGTTAAGGAATCATTTCCAAATGTGTTCGTGTTTAGTTAACTATTGTAGTGAATATATGAAGCCATTTTACTTGGACTTCGCACCAATGTTAATAACTATATCACTTTAGTAATTGATGTACAACATTTGGTGTATTCTAGTTATAACAATGCCTTTCTTGTTAAGGAATCATTTCCAAATGTGTTCATGTTAAGTTAACTATTGTAGTGAATATATGAAGCCATTTTACTTGGACTTCGCACCAATGTTAACAACTATATTACTTTAGTAACTAAGTACTATACACGCTAATAACAATGCCATCTACTTTCAGCCCTCAGATTTCCAAATAGTTTCTTTTAATGAAGGGGCTTTTTAAGAATTTAACTTGCATTACATATTTTCACGTATCTACCAAGCATTATGTATCATTCTATTTTTTTAAGTTTTAAAATAAGAAAACATAGTAATGAATAACTTAAGTTTTTTGATGTATCAAGTCCAAATAGATATTTAAATAGGTCTACTTTAGTTTTCTATTTATTTTATTGCATTTACTAAATTTAAAAAAAATTAAAACTGATGGAACAACTAATACGTTCAAAACAATATTCCTATTTTTGAATATTTATATAACATTAAAATGTACATAATTTATAATGATAAAAAACAAATAAACAATGTCAGGAGTCACCCTCAATACGCCTGAGCTTGCTGCCAATTACTTGCAAGTAGCGTTGTTAAACCTGACAAAACCACAGCACTTCAGTTATCAAAGGAAATACTTTGCGTTATTCATATTTTTCCATTCCTCTAAGCAATACCAAATTCAGCTAGTTTATTTGGTAGTACAAAAAGTTAATTCGTAAATGTTGTGTTAAACATAATGTTTTTTATTCTTAGCTATTAGTTATACCCTGTATTTACCATATTGTACAGTTTATATCTGTATGCTGATTCATTATCTCCTGCAATCTGAGTTATACGAGTAATGAGTAACTTTATAGTTTTACCTTAAATTTGTATTGGTATTGTAAAAGTTTGCTTTTCATTTAATAAAAGCATTAGCCATCCTTTATTATTACTTATTTGTGACCATTCATGAATCCTTAATTGCCTAATAATACATCTTATTTTGATGTACCAGTAATAGGTTTTAGAAGTTGAGTTTATTCTCCTACTTCTAATGGAACTGAAGACACACATTGAATTTCAAGGTTTCTGTGTGTTTAACACAGTTTGCTGTAGTACCGTACAGTGGTACTACAGCAAAAAATACGACTGTACGTGTATGGGCGGGCAGGTGGTTCAATGCAACTACGTGTATGAGCGGGCGGGTGGGTCAATACCACTGTACATCGTTCCTGATGAAACGAAACCACTTTGAAACAGCTGTATACCGAAGGCATCTGCCTCAAATATCGACCAATAAAACTTTGAAATTCAATGTGTGTTTTAAATTCCATTTAGAAGCGGAAGAAGGAGAACAAACTGAACTTATATAACTTAACTCTGCTGCTATAAGATCTCCAACTAACAACAAGTCCATCTCGATAATAAGAATTGTTCTGATAAAAAAACTTGTAATTATTGTAATTTTAGTCTGCATGAGAAGATAAGTGTCTGATTGACATAAATAGGTTCATGTTATCTTGTGTTCCTCAGTATTAAGTTTAACTGTTTTTAGTGGGAATGACTCATTCATACATAACATAAATTTACTAAGAAAACATTTATAATTTGATTCAATACAATCTAAAAAGCAGAATTCCTGCATTTCTTGCTCTAGATTATTCAAGAATTGACAGAAATTTTCTTCACTGTAAATTCTAATCTTTTTGTATTGTTTTTAATATGAACTTCAATATTTTTGGAAATTGGTAAAGAAATTAAAAGTATATTATGGTCTGAGAGACCAGGGTCAGTGTTGAGAATACTGTTGTTGCCCCAATTTAAAGTTGTTAAAATATTATCTATACAGCTTTTTGATCTACCTGTTATTTTTGTTGGTTTTTTGTTATTAATATCATAACCTTTCCTTTGCTAGGTTCTCAAATGATTCTGAAAATCTGTTCTTTTTTAACAAATTAATATTAAAGTCTGCGGCAATGGCAATATGTTTTGTTTTTACCTCCTTTTCTAGTGTTTGCATTAGAAGTTTTAATTTGTTATTGAACATGTCAGTCATAGAGTCCGGTGTTCTGTATATTGCCACAACTAGGCAGTTTTAGTGATTTTATTTCTATGTAAGAACCTTCAAATATATATTCTTCGTTTAGTTTTAGAAGATCAGGTCTGTGTGTGATTTGTAAATGATTTTTGGTTAGAATACAGGACCCACCCCTTGAATTATTTCTAAAAAACCACCTGCTAATTTGAAACCATTTAATTTGTTTAAAAAAAGTTGATTGGAGTGACTTATATTGTGTTCATTGAGGCAAATCTGAACATCATAATTAAATTTTGATAATAAAATTTCCAATTCATCAGTTTTTCCCTTGATACCTTGGATATTATAATGCAGTAAAGCAGGCCTTTTAGTTTGACTTTTTTCATCAATAGTAATTGGGCATCTTTCAGAGATTAGTTATTTTCCTTTGTTGTTTCCAGATCCTCTAAAAAGCTATTGCTATCTAGTCTAGAGTTACAAGATAGAGCAGGTTGAGAAAGTAAAGGTGTGCTAGGTCGAGGTACAGTTGGAGTGTAGTTTTTGACTGGAGACAAGCTTTCAGTTGAAGTGCGTTGACCACTAACTTGAATAGATTGGTACTGTTAAGTGAGATTAATTTGCTCTGTATTAGAGACAAAGCACCAACGTAGACACTTCACAAAGTCTTTATATGAAGATCCCTTTTGTAGAACTCTCGTAGCATGTTCCGTCATAATAATTTGGACAATTATTATGACGAACATAATTGACAATAAATTGGACAAACAATAATTTGGACTTGAGCCTCTGTTTTTCGTTGGAATTTAGTCAGATTGGCGGCAAAATGTTCAAGAGGGATGTTATCTCTTACGCAACCCATCGGTGAGCATACCAGGAAGTTCAGACCACGGTGTTGAAAGTCCTTTGTGAGGTTTTCAAACGCCATATCATAATCTTCAAGAGTTGGTTTTGAATCAAATTCTGGTTTTGTCACAAGCCCATATACAGTTCAACAAATCAATACTCAACTTATCAACAAAAACTTGAGATTGATTTGTTGATAAGTTAAATGACTGTCAACAAAATTTGATGCCGAAGGACTGCCAAAATGTGTTTTAAATACTGTTGCCACACCGGTACTCATATGTCTGTCACTATCAACGTCTGCCGAGATACAGTGGGCAAAGGCAATATTTTCCTCATCTCTTAAGTTGTTGATAACTGCGTCCATGTTGGCCTCAATGACACGGATAGGCTCTCTACTTGCCTTAGTTTGCCTTATCTTCAGGTCTTTAGCAGCAATTGGATCAGTGTGAAAGTGTAGAAGTATTTTTAAGAGTTCCTCAGCAACTTTTCTTTTTCCTTTTTTATTGAAGTGCATGCCATGGTTTGTGTAAAGATGATGCGGCAAGAGATGAAGCTCCAGTAATCTGGTATTTTTTCTTGTTAGCTCATCATTAAATTCATTTATTTTACAATCTAGCTCTGGTTTGTCATGTCGCATAGGTAGTGTAGCAACAATAAGGTTGGTGTTTTTCGTACAATCAAATAGAGGAACAAAGTTGTCCAACATATCCTTTATTGTTGTGCTCTCAATATTATTGGTCCTTCCCAAAGCAAGAACAAAATCATTTTGGGTAAGCACCTCTGTAAAATACTCCACTTCTTGCAATACGCCACTGATTTTTGCCCCGGTCTCACAACTGCTTTCACATTTTTATTTGTCTTTTGCTGTACCAAATTACTTAAGTTTTGCCCATGGCTATCAGCTAACTTGCTATTGATAACTTGGACTGTGCAGTAAGACATTTGGGATTATCTGCAGTAGTCTGATTTAATCTGGCGCATCTTGACTTCTTTTTGGCATTTGATGGCTTTTTACTAAGCAATGGTCTATTTACAGAAATAGTCTCCTCCTCAACACCATCCCCTCCACTATCATCTTCAGAGAGAACTTTAAAACCATTTTCACAGTGAACTTTAGAATCTTTATTTGTGATCGAGCTTTTGAGGAACGTGTATGTTTCTGCCAAATCTCTGAAGCATTCCAGCTGAGATTATATTGATTTAATGCTGGAAAACAGTTATAAAATTTTAGTTTATTTTCGTTAGCTTCTTTTAATTGGTTTTCTAGTTCACTATAATCCTTTTGCAACATTGTTATAACAGTTTTTAAGTTTTCATTTTCAACTTTAGTTTTGTTTAGCTCATGTATTAAGATCTGTGTTTGAAAATCATTTGTTTTTCCTGGTTCCAGTAACATAGGAGATGTTTCACAGGATTTTGAATTTATTATTTCATCTCTTTCAATAGTACTTTGTTCTAAGCTTATACACTTTTCTGTTAAGGCCTCCACTTGATAGTTCAAATCTAAGTATACTGGGGTGTTAACAGCCATGTCTTTGTATTCTGTCTCATTATGTTTATTATTCTTCAAGTTAGAATTAGATTTTGAATTCTGAACGGGAGTTGAGCACTTCAGGGATGTATCTTTAAGACTTTCATTACATAAAGACAAACTGGAGAGATTTTTATGTTTTTTATTAATTTCCTCTTCAATTTCTTTTATTGCTAAAGAAAAAGTTTTATTGTTTACGGATAACAATAAAACTTTTTTATTGTTACGGATAAAGTTTTATTGTTACGGATGTTCACTAAGTCGACATAGACCAGTTTCTTTGGTGCCATAAAATAAGACATGAAATATTGAAGATTTTCCCTTTTTTTCTACATTATTTATGACAGCTGGCCAGGCTGATTCAGCTGATGTCCTCTTACTTTGGCGAAAACAAAATCACCCTTTTTAAATTTGTATCCATTTTTTTCTCTCTCAACTTACTTCATAAATTTCAGAGTTTAATTGATGAAAACCAAGGATCAAATGTTTTAATAAAAAAATAAAACTTAATAGCCAATAGACACTTTTTTTAAATTGTTTATTAGTGTTTTGATAAAATGAAATAGATTATTTTAAATATAAAAAATAAATGTATAGAATAGTGTAATATCTCAGTCCAGATAGAAGAAAAAATTGTTGGTAGCCAGTTAATCCATTTGGGCTTGAAGATAAGATTCCAGGGGATCAAGGTCACTGAGCCTGTTTCACTAACTGCAATCACAAACCTGTCAGTAGTGACCTGGGCAGTTGAAGGAGTGGCAGCAATACTTCTTCCTCAATTTTAGAAATATATATATTGTAGATTAAAATATTTTAATTGCCAGTTTTAATTAATATCAAGCAAATAAGTTCAATTTAACTTTTAAAAAAAATATGTTGCAGACACTACTAATTTCCAAATTTATATTCTTATTCAATAAAGTATTGCACAAACTCTCTCTTCACGGCACTTCAAAAATAAACACTTTATTAATCCCCAGGTCCATGACAGCCCCTCCTGTCCCAGTCACTACTAGTAGAGTTATTTTTGATCTTGGCCACAGGCCAAATACACACTATGATCCCATTGTGGCCTATTTGATGAGGAATAAACAGTTGGATAAACAAAACGTTTACTGCAGATTGTCGACGGCCCGGTCACCATTAATCTCATAGTATTATTAACCAACCTGCCCACCCGCCCACTCAAACAAGTACAGATCTATTGACCCACCCATCCGCAAGTACACGTACAGTGCTATTGACCCACCCGCCCACCCCTACACGTACAGTGGTATTGACCCATCCACTCACTCAAACAAGTACAGATCTATTGACCCACCCACCTGCAAGTACACATACAGTGCTATTGACCCACCCGCTCACTCAAACAAGTACAGATCTTTTGACCCACCCACCCACAAGTACACGTACAGTGCTATTGACCCACCCGCCCACCCCTACACGTACAGTAGTATTGACCCACCCGCTCACTCAAACAAGTACAGATCTATTGACCCACCCACCCGCAAGTACACGTACAGTGCTATTGACCCACCCGCCCACCCCTACACGTACAGTGGTATTGACCCATCCACTCACCCCTACATGTACAGTTGTATTGACCCACCCACCCACCCCTACATGTACAGTGGTATTGGTACTGTACGTGTATGGGTGGGTAGGTGGGCCTGTACCACTGTACATGTATGGGTGGGTTACTATCATTGTACGTGTATGGGTGGGTGGGATAGTTACTATCATTGTACGCGTATGGTTGTACATGTACGACTGTACCTTTCCTTCACAAAAACTAAATTGCATTGAAAACAGGAGTAGTCTCAAGGCTGCTTAAAAGGTAAACAACCCTCATAATTGCTTAGCTCGTTCACCCCCCAAACCCCCTTCCAGTGTAAGCGTCAAGGCTAATCAAGATTTTCACAGTTGTCAACCCAAGCTAATTTCTTCCCAAATTTGTACACGGTTGGTACCCAAAATGATAACAGATGCTATCCAAGTTGATCAAGGCTGCTACCAAAGTTAATAATGACGGAGGAAGATCCAAGCTTCTCATGAAATGAAACAAAATAAAATTAAAAAAAGTATTTTATAAGACGAGGTTGGGACTAGATAGTCCTCTTTACTACCTAACCTAAGGTGACCATATTTGTAATGACCTCAAAGGGAGACACACATTAGGAGGGTCAGGGTGTCCCCCCCAACCATGTTAAAGGTATTTTCAAAAATTGACATAACTAAACGTCCTAAACTCTTTATTTTATCTATTTTTGCACTTAAATTCACAGAAATAAGCATAGGAAAAACTTGACTGTTCAGGTAGTAAAAGTAACACAATTACACTAATCGGAACATCAGTTAAATTAATTTATTAATAATGAAACAAACAAAAATACACATTTAACAATTGAAAATATTGTAAGTTACGCAGAAAAATCTACTGAATGAAGTTTACTGTCCGAGAATAATTGGAATACTATGTAGACAAGTTTGTGAAACATCTTCTTTTACCAGACTTGTAAAAAGTTTAATTGGCAAATTGGTAAAGTTTAAATTTTCAATGCAATCTCAACACATTTCAATATAATAACAAGAGTACAATCTCAACACATTTCAATATAATAACAAGAGTACAGTATGTCCACTAGCTTACACGTTCACTCATTGGCATACTCTTTTGATAATTGTATGTCTTTAAGGAGAGCTGGTTCTCCTTTTATTTTGTCATGAAACTTATCACAAGTTAGTCCAACATTGTACTTCAGCATAAGCATTGCTCTTAAAGTTAGAACGTTCAATTGAGATTTATTTTCAGTCCATATATTGTTAATGTTAGTAAACATTCGTTCAACTGGAGCATTAGTTCCTGGCAGACACAGAAGCAACTCAGCGATGTAATGTAAGTTTTCGTATGGAATGTTCTTTTGTTCAAAATGGAGAAATACCTGTACCCATCTTTGGTCGATCGAAGTTTTCAGCTCACACCATTCTGACAACTTTTCATTTGTGACATATTTTTTTAGACAGTTTATTTCATCAAACAGTTTGTTGTCATCAATAATGACTGATTTCAGCAAGTTTGATAACACTTCTACTCCGTTTATCACCGACTCCCATGCTGGTGTTTCTCTCAAACTAAACCAAGACAAGGTTTCCAAGGATCGAAAGTGGCAAGCCCATTCATTAAGATACGTAACAGATGTCTCATAAAACACCTGTATTGCATTTAAAATGGGAGTTTTATCAAGCACTTCCTCGTTGTTCTTCAGACAAGATTTAACTGACATTGGAAGGAACGAACTGTTCTTCCTCTCAACATATTTCTCTCTCAAATCAGCTAAAATCAATGCAACTTCAACTAGAAACCTTCTGCCTTCAGTACTGCATCATGAAAAATCGCTGACTGGCTATGAATAAAATTTAACCAAAGTTCTGCAGCTGGGTTCTCAAAAAAAATCTTTGATAAGTCTAGAACAGTTTTTGTTGGTCAAAAGGTACTCTTTGAGAGGCACAAAGAGCTGGAGCACCCGCTCCACAGCTGGCATCAAAGCAAGCCATCTTGTTTTGCTGTAGCCTAGGAGTTTGTGATATTGTACAGAGGCTTCCTCGCAAAATTCCTTAAACTTCTCTACCCATACTGTATATAAATAAGAATGAGTGTATACTTTCACAATTATAGCTTCAATATCTACGGGCAGTTCATCTGCAGATGTTTGGATCGCATTGTGAATTATATGGGCTGCACAACCAATGCCAATAATGTCTTAATTCAAAGAGTCTTTAAGTTTGAAATATACATTTCGAGTACCTTTTCGAGCAGACCCACCAAAGTTAGTGTTTGTGTTGTCTGAACAAAACCCCACAACTTTATCAGTAATGTTCTTATTTTGAAGAACCCTGATTAAATAATTTGTTATTATTTCTGACGTTTCTCCAGGTAAAGCTTCAAGTTCGAGTAGTTTCACTTATACACCTGTGGATGGATGAAAATATCAGACCAATATAGGAAACAATTTTATGTCTTTGTGATTTGATGCATCAACATATATTGAGACAAATCTAGTTTGTTCAAGCTCTGATTTAGTAGAATTGTCTACATATGGCGCGAGAACATTGACAACTATTGTTTCTGTTTTTGTGCGAGCACAAGTGAATTTTGGCTCAAAAATCTTCTGCACTAACCTTGAAGTACAGTCTGTTGATCTGAAGCTATGGTTGTGGCAAACAGTATGATAAGACATTGTCCCTTCGGCTGCCGCAATTTCCGCTTCTTTCCCTCCAATTTTTTCATTTAAAAAAAACGTACTTATTGCCATTGAAGAAGATGCAGATTGAAGAGCTCTCTTGTGTCGGTCACTGTTTATATGTTTCGTTATATCAGACCTTCCGCCGTGGGAAACACTAAACTCTCCATTGCACACTTCACATCGGACATCAGAGTCACTTTTAGTTTTCTTTATAAACTTAAATTCCTTCTCTAAATCCGCGTTAAACTTACTCACACGCTTGGGCTTATTAACACTGTGAAATAATTTTCTTACTGTTCCACAGACTAGATAACGACTGTCACACTGCTCGACTAAGACTGACTCAAACTAACACAACAGAAGCCTTTTATATACTACAAGTCTTCTAGAAGTTTCTATTAGTAATTAATTAAACACTAGAATGTAAACAGAAACGGCTGATATGTCTACTTGGAATATACTAGATTACTAGAACATTCTAATATCAAATAGAAGGTCCTGGAACGTTCTCATTGTGTACACAGAATGAACTAGAATGTGTATTCTATACACAAAGACGCACAATTGTTTACTTATTTCCGATAATGACTCCAACTATACAAACAAACAAAGCCGTGGTGCCAAAGTGTCTCAAACTCACTCTCTCTTTCTCTTTCTCTCTCTGGTCCCTAGGTCACGCCCGTAACAATACAAAGGTAAAAAGTAGCGAACTCACTCACTGAGATAACCTATGATACGCGAAATTACAAACTATCCAAAACTACAAAATTCCCCGATGCAGGTATAGTTTACAAGGAACCAAATAAACAATACGCTTAAATGTTTGAGTGTATGCAATGTCGTTGTTGCTTTTATATTGTGAAAGAGTCAGTCAAGAACATTTTATTTTGGGATATAATATTAGATTATATTTAAAGCGGAACGTTTATTCGTTAATCTTTATCCTGCCAAAGCGGGACATAATAGCGTCTCCCGAGTAAATCTGGGGACAGAAGGACACTAACCTAAAAAGCGGGACTGTCCCGCCGAAAGCGGGACGGATGGTCACCTTAACCTAACCTTATGTTGAGCACTGTCCTGGGTTCTTGAAGGGATGCCTGGCTTTATAGTTGGTTCGTGATATATCATGAATGAATATACCTACCAGATTAATCTACTCAAGTTAATCACGGTTTACCAAGTAAATCACGGGGAAGCTTACATTGATCACGGGGGCTACCTAAGTTGAACCACAAGGACTACCTACATTGATTACGAGAGCTACTTACCTTAATCACATGTATCTACCCAAGTTGATCACGGGGTGGGTGTTTAATTTAACAATTCTATGCATAGAAACCAATACAGCTCCCTCTTCAACATAAAACATTTAATTTAATGTTAGAGAGCGCTTTCCTCTAGACATCATGTTGGGAGTCCTGTCGTCAGTGTTGGCACTGATATGTCTGCGGGCAGCAAGGGTCCCATCATGGTCGGCCCGATATTCATGACAGAATGTCTCTGTAGCGCCAATTCGTGGTGGTAAGATTTTGTAACACTTAAAAAATGAGTATTTCCAATTAAAGTGTTGCGCTAATAGAGCTAATTGATTCAAAAGCTTGTTTATGAAATTAAAATGATGAAGGAAATTAAGGTGGATTACAATATAATAAAATGTACCATTTTACTAGTTTTGAAAAAGTTGCAAAACTTTCTTTCATCTGCAAATAACTTTTCAAATAAGTTGCAGAATGCTCCTTCTAAATACGTACAACAATACTGACTCACCCACCCCAATCGTGGGTGGTTCAAATGGTTCAATACGTCATTGGTATTGACCCACCCACCTATGTATACACGTAAATTGCCTAGTAAAGAAGAAATGTAATAATTGGATGAGCCTAGTGACTCCGTTTTAGTTTCCTATTCCCGTGTCTCGAATACAATAAATACTTCAGATACAGCCAACTGTTAAATTCAGCCATGTCTACAAAACAACAGAAGAAAGCACAGTTACCAATATCAGTCACCGACTCTTGTCTTATGTGAAAGCAGAGTAAAATTTATCGGGTCAGCCGATGATTGTGCCTGTGTCAGGTCGGTGCTATTAAAAATCCCTTTAATTAGATAGTAAGGAAGTTTATCTAATTTAGTTAGGATTTGAAGTACGTTGAATTCAAGCCAAGAGATTAATTTGTATTGTAATTTTGGACTTATCAAGTTTTGTTGACATTATCATTTCTTTCGATTCCGTTTGATGAGATAAACAGAACTAAATATATTCTTTGGAAAGAGCCAAATGTTAACTTCGGTTTTAGTTACTAAAACTACTGTTAAATATGCATTATGCATTTCCAAAAGTATGCATAATGCTGAATGTTGGAAAGAAAATACAGGACTTTACCACTTAAATAAATTATCACTCTGACAGAAGCATATTTATTTTATTTAACACAAAAAACCCACATGTAAACTTCCAAATGCCCACTTCTACCATTCTGATTGCCCCTTTTACGTAATGTGGCATTGATGAATCTCTTTTTGACGATCTTGAAATAGTTGTAGTTTGTCTGAAATCTGTCCGTTATTCTTTGGCTGAAAAGTACAAAACGTTTTATGAGGTATAAAATTACTTTGTAATTTAATAAATAAGTTAATATGTTCCTCTATTTATAAGAAGTGTTATGCGTTAACCCTGCAAAAGAATGATAGGCTATTCCTTAAACATCTCGGACATACCAATTGAATTGAAATTTATAAGAACATTCATATTTGGTCAGTGGTGTGGTCTCTAATTTCTATGTTTTTAGTATTGTTATTTATACTCTACCATTAGTATTTTGCAGTGACAGTACCTAACATTCATCATTATTATCATTCACTGTAAATCTTCAATATGAGGAATGAATGAGTGTAATGAAAGTAGATGAACGTGTGTAGACATTGCTACTAACTAAGGTTGACTGTTCCTTCGAAAGATCCATTTATGAATAGTCCAAGGGGACTACAGCTTTACGTGGAACCCAAACCACATAGTGTTGGTCTGATTTCCAGCTAACTGACAAGCCTGATACTATCCCCTACACCGGATATTACCAATGTCACCATGGACACTCCAGAATTTTCAGAAGTGTACACATCGATCGCAACCATTGAGCGGACGCCGTGTCGGTATTAAGAGGACCGAGCATGGAACCTATCGCCTACAATCTCCCAAACACTTTGTTTTGTTGCACAGGTCGTACAAAGATACCAAACTTAACTAATTAACTGCCCACAAGTTGACTGTGGGAAAACTTGTTGTGGATGTGGTTTTGGCCCAACTTCTCAGTAGTGTACACATCGATGGCAACCATTGAGCAGACGCCGTGTCAGTATTAAGAGGACCGAGCATGGAACCTATCGCCTACAATCTCCCAAACACTTTGTTTTGTTGCACAGGTCGTACAAAGGTACCAAACTTAACTAATTAACTGCCCACAAGTTGACTGTGGGAAAACTTGTTGTGGATGTGGTTTTGGCCCAACTTCTCAAAGTGTACACATCGATGGCAACCATTGAGCGGACGCCGTGTCTGTATTAAGAGGACAGAGCATGGAACCTATCGCCTACAATCTCCCAAACACTTTGTTTTGTTGCACAGGTCGTACAAAGGTACCAAACTTAACTAGTTAACTGCACACAAGTTGACTGTGGGAAAACTTGTTGTGGATGTGGTTTTGGCCCAACTTCTCAAAGCAGACTTTGTATAAAGCACCTGTGTTTTGCTCTTTTATGATATCATACTTTTAGATTAGTAATAAAGCATTACAAAATAATGAAAAGCCATTTGATTTTTACTAATAACTATTTGTTTAGCTCTTATTTTATACAGAATAAACATAAAATAGTAATTTTTTTAGTTTTTTTAAGTTTAATTTTAATCATACATAAAAGATTTTCAATTTATTCTTTTTTATTGAACAGCTGATGATCAATTAAATAAGTATATTAACTTTATTATTGATTATTTTTAACTTTAAAGGCCATGCTTAAACATTCCCTGAATAAAAAATATATATACTACTTCCAGAATTTAGGGGCTAATGTTTTACGAGGTAACTAAATCATAAGAAATATCATCTGTATTTCATAGTGTTCCCTTTGATGTATGTATACTTTTCTTTAGTACGCCAAAAGGTACCATAGTTACATATTTAATGTGTATTTAAATAAATAAATTTACTGTTAAAAATATCAACATTTTATATGGCTTTAGTAATCCAAGTTGTTATTTTTAATGTTTTAATTTTCACGTGCTATGAAGTTAATCAAAATTTAATTTATCTTCTTGCAGTCTTAAAGTTTAATTATTTATTCTTGATCAATTCTTCCCTGTGTTTGTGTATGCAAAGTAACTGATGTCTGCAGTAAATCTTTCAAGAGATAGTCAGGTAAATGTTATGATGTTTTGAAGTTGAGTTGCTGATTTTCAAGGACGCATTGCTTGAATAAATCACAAAACAGGCACAGTCGTAGCAAATAATCACACAATATTTTTTATAAGTGAGAGTAAATTACTGAAAAGTATACTTCTAAAATATTTTAAAAATTCTGATTGAATTAATTTCTGCACAAATACAATAAAATATGATATCCTAGCAAACATTTTATGAAACTTATATTCATTAACATTTAAAAGACGATAATCTATTTTAGGTTGCTTTGTCGTAATATATGCATGAACATTCCATTTAAGCCTGAAAAATAAATGAAAACTTTGATAGTCTTTATTCACGATTTAACTTATAAAAGAATATACTATAAGGTAATATTCAAAAATACGTCAAAATATGACTTACAAACTGATTTAGGTTTGGTAAAATCTTCCTGATATTGGAAGTTACGCTCAGTAGGGAACATTTATATGGAATGATGTGAAGTATTTCTGAATATTTAAACACGATGCTGGGAGTACATTTCTAGTAAAGCAGCCAACCTCACATCACTGCACCTAATGAATTATGAATATTTAATAAACATGATGCTGGGAGTACATTTCTAGTAAACCAGCCAACCTCACATCACTGCACCTAATGAATTATGAATATTTAATAAACATGATGCTGGGAGTACATTTCTAGTAAACCAGCCAACCTCACATCACTGCACCTAATGAATTATGAATATTTAATAAACATGATGCTGGGAGTACATTTCTAGTAAACCAGCCAACCTCACATCACTGCACCTAATGAATTATGAATATTTAATAAACATGATGCTGGGAGTACATTTCTAGTAAACCAGCCAACCTCACATCACTGCACCTAATGAATTATGAATATTTAAACACGATGCTGGGAGTACATTTCTAGTAAAGCAGCCAACCTCACATCACTGCACCTAATGAATTATTATGAATATTTAAACACGATGCTGGGAGTACATTTCTAGTAAAGCAGCCAACCTCACATCACTGCACCTAATGAATTATGAATATTTAAACACGATGCTGGGAGTACATTTCTAGTAAACCAGCCAACCTCACATCACTGCACCTAATGAATTATGAATATTTAAACACGATGCTGGGAGTACATTTCTAGTAAACCAGCCAACCTCACATCACTGCACCTAATGAATTATGAATATTTAATAAACATGATGCTGGGAGTACATTTCTAGTAAACCAGCCAACCTCACATCACTGCACCTAATGAATTATGAATATTTAATAAACATGATGCTGGGAGTACTTTTCTAGTAAACCAGCCAACCTCACATCACTGCACCTAATGAATTATGAATATTTAATAAACATGATGCTGGGAGTACATTTATAGTAAACCAGCCAACCTCACATCACTGCACCTAATGAATTATGAATATTTAATAAACATGATGCTGGGAGTACATTTCTAGTAAACCAGCCAACCTCACATCACTGCACCTAATGAATTATGAATATTTAAACACGATGCTGGGAGTACATTTCTAGTAAACCAGCCAACCTCACATCACTGCACCTAATGAATTATGAATATTTAAACACGATGCTGGGAGTACATTTCTAGTAAACCAGCCAACCTCACATCACTGCACCTAATGAATTATGAATATTTAATAAACATGATGCTGGGAGTACATTTCTAGTAAACCAGCCAACCTCACATCACTGCACCTAATGAATTATAAATTTTTATTAAACATGATTCTGGGAGTACATTTCTAGTAAACCAGCCAACCTCACATCACTGCACCTAATGAATTATGAATATTTAAACACGATGCTGGGAGTACATTTCTAGTAAACCAGCCAACCTCACATCACTGCACCTAATGAATTATGAATATTTAATAAACATGATGCTGGGAGTACATTTCTAGTAAACCAGCCAACCTCACATCACTGCACCTAATGAATTATGAATATTTAATAAACATGATGCTGGGAGTACATTTCTAGTAAACCAGCCAACCTCACATCACTGCACCTAATGAATTATGAATATTTAATAAACATGATTCTGGGAGTACATTTCTAGTAAACCAGCCAACCTCACATCACTGCACCTAATGAATTATGAATATTTAATAAACATGATGCTGGGAGTACATTTCTAGTAAACCAGCCAACCTCACATCACTGCACCTAATGAATTATGAATATTTAATAAACATGATGCTGGGAGTACATTTCTAGTAAACCAGCCAACCTCACATCACTGCACCTAATGAATTATGAATATTTAATAACATGATGCTGGGAGTACATTTCTAGTAAACCAGCCAACCTCACATCACTGCACCTAATGAATTATGAATATTTAATAAACATGATGCTGGGAGTACATTTCTAGTAAACCAGCCAACCTCACATCACTGCACCTAATGAATTATGAATATTTAATAAACATGATACTGGGAGTACATTTCTAGTAAACCAGCCAACCTCACATCACTGCACCTAATGAATTATGAATATTTAATAAACATGATGCTGGGAGTACATTTCTAGTAAACCAGCCAACCTCACATCACTGCACCTAATGAATTATGAATATTTAATAAACATGATGCTGGGAGTACATTTCTAGTAAACCAGCCAACCTCACATCACTGCACCTAATGAATTATGAATATTTAATAAACATGATGCTGGGAGTACATTTCTAGTAAACCAGCCAACCTCACATCACTGCACCTAATGAATTATGAATATTTAATAAACATGATGCTGGGAGTACATTTCTAGTAAACCAGCCAACCTCACATCACTGCACCTAATGAATTATGAATATTTAATAAACATGATGCTGGGAGTACATTTCTAGTAAACCAGCCAACCTCACATCACTGCACCTAATGAATTATGAATATTTAATAAACATGATGCTGGGAGTACTTTTCTAGTAAACCAGCCAACCTCACATCACTGCACCTAATGAATTATGAATATTTAATAAACATGATGCTGGGAGTACATTTCTAGTAAACCAGCCAACCTCACATCACTGCACCTAATGAATTATGAATATTTAATAAACATGATGCTGGGAGTACATTTCTAGTAAACCAGCCAACCTCACATCACTGCACCTAATGAATTATGAATATTTAATAAACATGATGCTGGGAGTACATTTCTAGTAAACCAGCCAACCTCACATCACTGCACCTAATGAATTATGAATATTTAATAAACATGATTCTGGGAGTACATTTCTAGTAAACCAGCCAACCTCACATCACTGCACCTAATGAATTATGAATATTTTAAGAGGTATTAAATATTTTATTGTTTTTAAACTAACTGAAGGATCTGTTTAAAGCAAAGATTTAAAATGAGGATTTTAATCATGGTTTTGTTTTTATTTTCATTTAAAATTTTTCATAGTATTAAATTAATGTGTATAACTTAAAATAAGGCAAAATATAAAATGGCACCTGTAATGGCTACTTAATACTTTTTTTTAACGAGTATCCTTATATTTATATTTTCTTAGGAGTATGTTTATTTGGAGAATACATAGGCTTTAAACAAAATTACCAATGTTTAATGTAATTGAATTCATGTGAATTGTATACAATTTTTATATAGCCTCTTATTCTGTGATAATGAAAAATTTGCAATACTATACAAATCGCTGTTTTACTTGTGTTTAGCAAATAACCTACAAAATGTTCTTGCATATATATTCATAACTATTATATTAATCGTTCGTTTAAACTTTCATGAACCCTTTATTACCATTTTATATAATTTACTTATAAAATATTCTAGTTAGAGTAATTAGTTTGTGAATACCATGTATTGGCACTTATTTTCCTGTATTGTTTAAATTATTGTACATTACTTTATTGTATTTATTATTTGTAATTTTTAATTAAAATGGTTGTTATTCTCATGATTTGCACAATTGAGGTTTTCCTTTTTATTATTATACTTTATTATGCTGCTGTGTTCCTTATTATTATTATACCTTAAGACCCATAGTTTTTGTCCGTCTGTTTGAGTTTTTACTTTAAAAATAATATTTAAAATCTGTTTGGTTATGTTACAATGTAAGCTGGCTTGCTGCTTTAGGCAAATTTGCATAATCTCAGTAAACTAATTATAGACATCACAGTTTAAATTTTTTTTCTGAAGTCAACAATTATTACCGGTAATTAAACTTCTACTACACATAAAAAAAGTTCAAATAAATGTTTTTTTTCTTTTCTCAAGTTTGTTAGATAATCTATTATTTATTAAATACTAATAAAATTTAATGATGATTAGGAGCTATTTTAGATCGTTAATATTTTTATATCAGTGTTTCAAAATGAGTATATTTCATAAAACATTGATATATAAAAATAAACACGCTTGATTATTATTATTACATTCATAATGATGAAAGTAGTAATTATATCAAACCGTTCACTTTAAATAAGTTATTCGTATAGTAAATTATTTAAAATGAATAATATTAACGTAATAGAACGATTAAAATAACTAATAAGAAATCATTATTGATAAGTTTAATGAATTAAATTGAATAAAGCAAATGATTCAGTTTCTCAATTCAGTTTTTTGAAAACAGAAAATTAATTTAGTTCCAGTGTACTAACTATTTTGTATCATACTGACTATACTATCTTTTTTACTCCAATTATAATGAGGAAGTAACCATTTACAGTTTATTTTAATTAATTACTGTTTATTTGTAATATTCAATAAATTTAAGGTTGATATATATATATTACAATTATATAACGAATAGTTAATATTTCCTAAACACAGATAAACCAAGATATTATAATAAAAAAAAGTTTTCCTTATTTTAAACTTCACTTGTCAGTTCACATGGGCCTGCTGGCCTGTGTGTGAATTTTATTCAAAGAGTGAAGTACCGACCGTTGGCTTAGTGGGGATTTGAACCTTGGACCTTGTCCTCTGCAGTCAGAAGCCCTAGCCACTGAGCCACCACGCCGGCAACACCACCACAATTGCTCTTTTATGAGGCGTTACTTCTACTTTCCGATCCAATGGTACAGAAAATTATCTCCTTTCCTTCTGACAGCGTAATTACAGGTAAAATAAACTGTAAGCTAGCTGTAGCTCCTCACTACTTCGTTGATAATAAATTACCAAGAAAATATTATTAAACAGAGCATTCGTAAACGAAACATTGAGGATTTCTAGTAATAATGGTTTAATATTACCGACTTTATTTTACGATAACAACTAATGTACCACACAACATACATGTTATTGTTACTCTTCTATTTAAAATTGGAGTGTGAGACAACGGAAATAAATTTAACATGTTATTTTAAATTTAAAAAAATAACACTGACATGTCTTAAAAAGTTAAAATACATTTTTAAGTTTCTTTTCCATTTAATAATAGTTTAAATTTGCAGGTTCATAATATTAATAACATCTAACATTGAGTTTTAAAATACATGAATTAAGATATGTAAACAATGTTAAAAAAAGGACGATTTAAATTAATTAAAACAATTTATTATAAACAAATGAACATCTAATTAAGAACATACTAGTTCATGCTATATTATGTTCTATTACAGAATATTACAATATAAAAATAATGTAATTAAGAAGGAATAGAAAAGTATAAAATAAGAGAAAATACAAAGTAAATTATAATTTCAATCAAGATAACAAATACTTTTTCTTATGAAAAAGATTACAAAAGGTACCAATAAATAATAGCAACCTAATGTTTTTGGGATGAAATGTTACATAAGGTATCCATAAGATAGTATATAAATGAATATTGGTCAAAGTAAATGAGATAAATGGAAAATCACTACAAAAATAACATTTTCAAACATGAAATCCCACTGATCTTAGAAAAGAATAAAATTTTATATATTTTTATTTAAACAGACACCACACAATTTTACAGTGATTGCTAAATTCTAAAAAGTTACATAAATTCTATCAGTGACCCTAGGAAGCCCACAAGCCGAGCAAACTTCCCTTTGATAGGGACAACTTATAACAATCGGTAACATACCCCGTAACGAATGCTAACAATAAACAACACTACGACAAAATAATAATAATATAAACAAACAACGTCTAAAAGTCAACAACCAGTGGTTATTGATAGTCTAGAAATCTTAATAAAAAAAAATAAAAAAAAAAATTACATATATCACAAATAGTCATGAATAACATAGTATAAAATTTATACTATTTAATGTTATAAAGAATAATGAATTAAACTAAGCAAATGCAACAATATATTACAAACATAACAAATAGTACAGTATGAACATACAAGACAAATTTAACAAGATAATAACACTTTTAACACAGTGAGCAACAATATATTACAAACATAACAAATAGTATGAACATATAAGACACATTTAACTAGATAGTAACACTTTTAACACAGTGAGCAACAATATATTACAAACATAACAAATAGTATGAACATATAAGACAAATTTAACTAGATAATAACAATTTTAACACAGTGAGCAACAATATATTACAAACATAACAAATAGTATGAACATATAAGACAAATTTAACTAGATAATAACAATTTTAACACAGTGAGCAACAATATATTACAAACATAACAAATAGTATGAACATATAAGACACATTTAACTAGATAGTAACACTTTTAACACAGTGAGCAACAATATATTACAAACATAACAAATAGTATGAACATATAAGACACATTTAACTAGATAGTAACACTTTTAACAAAGTGAGCAACAATATATTACAAACATAACAAATAGTATGAACATATAAGACACATTTAACTAGATAGTAACACTTTTAACACAGTGAGCAACAATATATTACAAACATAACAAATAGTATGAACATATAAGACACATTTAACTAGATAATAACACTTTTAACACAGTGAGCAACAATATATTACAAACATAACAAATAGTATAAACATATAAGACACATTTAACTAGATAATAACACTTTTAACACAGTGAGCAACAATATATTACAAACATAACAAATAGTACAGTATGAACATACAAGACAAATTTAACTAGATAATAACACTTTTAACAAAGTGAGCAACAATATATTACAAACATAACAAATAGTATGAACATATAAGACACATTTAACAAGATAATAACACTTTTAACAAAGTGAGCAACAATATATTACAAACATAACAAATAGTACAGTATGAACATACAAGACAAATTTAACTAGATAATAACACTTTTAACACAGTGAGCAACAATATATTACAAACATAACGAATAGTATAAACAAATAAGACACATTTAACTAGATAGTAACACTTTTAACACGGTGAGCAACAATATATTACAAACATAACAAATAGTACAGTATGAACATACAAGACAAATTTAACTAGATAATAACACTTTTAACAAAGTGAGCAACAATATATTACAAACATAACAAATAGTACAGTATGAACATACAAGACAAATTTAACTAGATAATAACACTTTTAACACAGTGAGCAACAATATATTACAAACATAACAAATAGTATAAACATATAAGACACATTTAACAAGATAATAACACTTTTAACAAAGTGAGCAACAATATATTACAAACATAACAAATAGTACAGTATGAACATACAAGACAAATTTAACTAGATAATAACACTTTTAACACAGTGAGCAACAATATATTACAAACATAACAAATAGTATAAACAAATAAGACACATTTAACTAGATAGTAACACTTTTAACACAGTGAGCAACAATATATTACAAACATAACAAATAGTACAGTATGAACATACAAGACAAATTTAACTAGATAATAACACTTTTAACAAAGTGAGCAACAATATATTACAAACATAACAAATAGTATGAACATATAAGACACATTTAACTAGATAATAACACTTTTAACACAGTGAGCAACAATATATTACAAACATAACAAATAGTACAGTATGAACATACAAGACAAATTTAACTAGATAATAACACTTTTAACAAAGTGAGCAACAATATATTACAAACATAACAAATAGTATGAACATATAAGACACATTTAACAAGATAATAACACTTTTAACAAAGTGAGCAACAATATATTACAAACATAACAAATAGTACAGTATGAACATACAAGACAAATTTAACTAGATAATAACACTTTTAACACAGTGAGCAACAATATATTACAAACATAACAAATAGTATAAACAAATAAGACACATTTAAACTAGATAGTAACACTTTTAACACGGTGAGCAACAATATATTACAAACATAACAAATAGTACAGTATGAACATACAAGACAAATTTAACTAGATAATAACACTTTTAACAAAGTGAGCAACAATATATTACAAACATAACAAATAGTACAGTATGAACATACAAGACAAATTTAACTAGATAATAACACTTTTAACAAAGTGAGCAACAATATATTACAAACATAACAAATAGTACAGTATGAACATACAAGACAAATTTAACTAGATAATAACACTTTTAACAAAGTGAGCAACAATATATTACAAACATAACAAATAGTATGAACATATAAGACACATTTAACAAGATAATAACACTTTTAACAAAGTGAGCAACAATATATTACAAACATAACAAATAGTACAGTATGAACATACAAGACAAATTTAACTAGATAATAACACTTTTAACACAGTGAGCAACAATATATTACAAACATAACAAATAGTATAAACAAATAAGACACATTTAACTAGATAGTAACACTTTTAACACGGTGAGCAACAATATATTACAAACATAACAAATAGTACAGTATGAACATACAAGACAAATTTAACAAGATAATAACACTTTTAACACAGTGAGCAACAATATATTACAAACATAACAAATAGTATGAACATATAAGACACATTTAACTAGATAGTAACACTTTTAACACAGTGAGCAACAATATATTACAAACATAACAAATAGTATGAACATATAAGACACATTTAACTAGATAATAACACTTTTAACACAGTGAGCAACAATATATTACAAACATAACAAATAGTATGAACATATAAGACACATTTAACTAGATAATAACACTTTTAACACAGTGAGCAACAATATATTACAAACATAACAAATAGTATGAACATATAAGACACATTTAACTAGATAGTAACACTTTTAACACAGTGAGCAACAATATATTACAAACATAACAAATAGTATGAACATATAAGACACATTTAACTAGATAGTAACACTTTTAACAAAGTGAGCAACAATATATTACAAACATAACAAATAGTATGAACATATAAGACACATTTAACTAGATAGTAACACTTTTAACACAGTGAGCAACAATATATTACAAACATAACAAATAGTATGAACATATAAGACACATTTAACTAGATAATAACACTTTTAACACAGTGAGCAACAATATATTACAAACATAACAAATAGTATAAACATATAAGACACATTTAACTAGATAATAACACTTTTAACACAGTGAGCAACAATATATTACAAACATAACAAATAGTACAGTATGAACATACAAGACAAATTTAACTAGATAATAACACTTTTAACAAAGTGAGCAACAATATATTACAAACATAACAAATAGTATGAACATATAAGACACATTTAACAAGATAATAACACTTTTAACAAAGTGAGCAACAATATATTACAAACATAACAAATAGTACAGTATGAACATACAAGACAAATTTAACTAGATAATAACACTTTTAACACAGTGAGCAACAATATATTACAAACATAACGAATAGTATAAACAAATAAGACACATTTAACTAGATAGTAACACTTTTAACACGGTGAGCAACAATATATTACAAACATAACAAATAGTACAGTATGAACATACAAGACAAATTTAACTAGATAATAACACTTTTAACAAAGTGAGCAACAATATATTACAAACATAACAAATAGTACAGTATGAACATACAAGACAAATTTAACTAGATAATAACACTTTTAACACAGTGAGCAACAATATATTACAAACATAACAAATAGTATAAACATATAAGACACATTTAACAAGATAATAACACTTTTAACAAAGTGAGCAACAATATATTACAAACATAACAAATAGTACAGTATGAACATACAAGACAAATTTAACTAGATAATAACACTTTTAACACAGTGAGCAACAATATATTACAAACATAACAAATAGTATAAACAAATAAGACACATTTAACTAGATAGTAACACTTTTAACACAGTGAGCAAACAATATATTACAAACATAACAAATAGTACAGTATGAACATACAAGACAAATTTAACTAGATAATAACACTTTTAACAAAGTGAGCAACAATATATTACAAACATAACAAATAGTATGAACATATAAGACACATTTAACTAGATAATAACACTTTTAACACAGTGAGCAACAATATATTACAAACATAACAAATAGTACAGTATGAACATACAAGACAAATTTAACTAGATAATAACACTTTTAACAAAGTGAGCAACAATATATTACAAACATAACAAATAGTATGAACATATAAGACACATTTAACAAGATAATAACACTTTTAACAAAGTGAGCAACAATATATTACAAACATAACAAATAGTACAGTATGAACATACAAGACAAATTTAACTAGATAATAACACTTTTAACACAGTGAGCAACAATATATTACAAACATAACAAATAGTATAAACAAATAAGACACATTTAACTAGATAGTAACACTTTTAACACGGTGAGCAACAATATATTACAAACATAACAAATAGTACAGTATGAACATACAAGACAAATTTAACTAGATAATAACACTTTTAACAAAGTGAGCAACAATATATTACAAACATAACAAATAGTACAGTATGAACATACAAGACAAATTTAACTAGATAATAACACTTTTAACAAAGTGAGCAACAATATATTACAAACATAACAAATAGTACAGTATGAACATACAAGACAAATTTAACTAGATAATAACACTTTTAACAAAGTGAGCAACAATATATTACAAACATAACAAATAGTATGAACATATAAGACACATTTAACAAGATAATAACACTTTTAACAAAGTGAGCAACAATATATTACAAACATAACAAATAGTACAGTATGAACATACAAGACAAATTTAACTAGATAATAACACTTTTAACACAGTGAGCAACAATATATTACAAACATAACAAATAGTATAAACAAATAAGACACATTTAACTAGATAGTAACACTTTTAACACGGTGAGCAACAATATATTACAAACATAACAAATAGTACAGTATGAACATACAAGACAAATTTAACTAGATAATAACACTTTTAACAAAGTGAGCAACAATATATTACAAACATAACAAATAGTACAGTATGAACATACAAGACAAATTTAACTAGATAATAACACTTTTAACAAAGTGAGCAACAATATATTACAAACATAACAAATAGTACAGTATGAACATACAAGACAAATTTAACTAGATAATAACACTTTTAACACAGTGAGCAACAATATATTACAAACATAACAAATAGTATAAACAAATAAGACACATTTAACTAGATAGTAACACTTTTAACACGGTGAGCAACAATATATTACAAACATAACAAATAGTACAGTATGAACATACAAGACAAATTTAACTAGATAAATAACACTTTTAAACAAAGTGAGCAACAATATATTACAAACATAACAAATAGTACAGTATGAACATACAAGACAAATTTAACTAGATAATAACACTTTTAACAAAGTGAGCAACAATATATTACAAACATAACAAATAGTACAGTATGAACATACAAGACAAATTTAACTAGATAATAACACTTTTAACACGGTGAGCAACAATATATTACAAACATAACAAATAGTACAGTATGAACATACAAGACAAATTTAACTAGATAATAACACTTTTAACAAAGTGAGCAACAATATATTACAAACATAACAAATAGTATGAACATATAAGACACATTTAACTAGATAATAACACTTTTAACAAAGTGAGCAACAATATATTACAAACATAACAAATAGTACAGTATGAACATACAAGACAAATTTAACTAGATAATAACACTTTTAACAAAGTGAGCAACAATATATTACAAACATAACAAATAGTACAGTATGAACATACAAGACAAATTTAACTAGATAATAACACTTTTAACACAGTGAGCAACAATATATTACAAACATAACAAATAGTATAAACAAATAAGACACATTTAACTAGATAGTAACACTTTTAACAACGGTGAGCAACAATATATTACAAACATAACAAATAGTACAGTATGAACATACAAGACAAATTTAACTAGATAATAACAATTTTAACAAAGTGAGCAACAATATATTACAAACATAACAAATAGTACAGTATGAACATACAAGACAAATTTAACTAGATAATAACAATTTAAACACAGTGAGCAACAATATATTACAAAACATAACAAATAGTATAAACAAATAAGACACATTTAACTAGATAATAACACTTTTAACACAGTGAGCAACATATATTACAAACATAACAAATAGTATGAACATATAAGACACATTTAACTAGATAGTAACACTTTTAACACGGTGAGCAACAATATATTACAAACATAACAAATAGTACAGTATGAACATACAAGACAAATTTAACTAGATAATAACACTTTTAACACAGTGAGCAACAATATATTACAAACATAACAAATAGTATGAACATATAAGACACATTTAACTAGATAATAACACTTTTAACACAGTGAGCAACAATATATTACAAACATAACAAATAGTATGAACATATAAGACACATTTAACTAGATAGTAACACTTTTAACACGGTGAGCAACAATATATTACAAACATAACAAATAGTACAGTATGAACATACAAGACAAATTTAACAAGATAATAACACTTTTAACAAAGTGAGCAACAATATATTACAAACATAACAAATAGTATGAACATATAAGACACATTTAACTAGATAGTAACACTTTTAACACGGTGAGCAACAATATATTACAAACATAACAAATAGTACAGTATGAACATACAAGACAAATTTAACTAGATAATAACACTTTTAACAAAGTGAGCAACAATATATTACAAACATAACAAATAGTATAAACAAATAAGACACATTTAACTAGATAATAACACTTTAACACAGTGAGCAACAGTATATTACAAACATAACAAATAGTATGAACATATAAGACACATTTAACTAGATAATAACACTTTTAACACGGTGAGCAACAATATATTACAAACATAACAAATAGTACAGTATGAACATACAAGACAAATTTAACTAGATAATAACACTTTTAACAAAGTGAGCAACAATATATTACAAACATAACAAATAGTATAAACAAATAAGACACATTTAACTAGATAATAACACTTTTAACACAGTGAGCAACAATATATTACAAACATAACAAATAGTATGAACATATAATACACATTTAACTAGATAGTAACACTTTTAACACGGTGAGCAACAATATATTACAAACATAACAAATAGTACAGTATGAACATACAAGACAAATTTAACTAGATAATAACACTTTTAACAAAGTGAGCAACAATATATTACAAACATAACAAATAGTATAAACAAATAAGACACATTTAACTAGATAATAACACTTTTAACACAGTGAGCAACAGTATATTACAAACATAACAAATAGTATGAACATATAAGACACATTTAACTAGATAATAACACTTTTAACACGGTGAGCAACAATATATTACAAACATAACAAATAGTACAGTATGAACATACAAGACAAATTTAACTAGATAATAACACTTTTAACAAAGTGAGCGACAATATATTACAAACATAACAAATAGTATAAACAAATAAGACACATTTAACTAGATAATAACACTTTTAACACAGTGAGCAACAATATATTACAAACATAACAAATAGTATGAACATATAAGACACATTTAACTAGATAGTAACACTTTTAACACGGTGAGCAACAATATATTACAAACATAACAAATAGTATGAACATATAAGACACATTTAACTAGATAGTAACACTTTTAACACAGTGAGCAACAATATATTACAAACATAACAAATAGTATGAACATATAAGACACATTTATCGTTGTTAAGGAAATATATGGGTTAAAAAGGAGAAAAAACTTTGAGATGTAAGCTAAATTAGTAAGTACACCTGAAGAAGACATGAATTTGTCATACCTGTCGAAACGTGTTTGTCTCCTAAACACTTGAAAACATTGGAAATCTCCAAATATTATCTACCAATCATGAACAAACCTCATTAAACTACATGATTAATCATCATTCTGTTGACCTTTTCTTGAAGAATTTAGTGTTAATTATTGGAATGTAATAAAAATACAAGTTCATTAATATGTAGGTAAAATACGTTGGATCCAAAGTTTCCGTTTCTTACATTTTGAATAGGAACGCATACATTATCATGATTTTGTAAAGATCACATTCCCAAAGTTAAAGAAGGACTCAAGAGTCCATTCATTAGTGCGCTAATCAGGCATCACCGTTACTCTCCCTACTACCACCTAGTATATTTACTCCGAGGTAGGGTTGGTTGTAAAAGGGATTGAATAGAATAGTACTTGGCGAGTGAAGATAGTGTCCAATATCTTTGACCATACTACCTGTTAAAGGTAATGCCAAATGAAGGTATTTGCAGGAACTTTCTGAAGTAGAAGTCAATATTATCAAAAAGGATATTGTAAAAAAACTTGTATCTTTTAATGGCGACCCTCTATATTAATACTAAAGCTGACTCAAATACCCAATATTATTTGACTTTTATTTACATACAACAAATGTTACTCCTTTTCATCTGATTGTTATCTAATTATATCTCACTAATAAGTTCTCTCCCATACACAACATCTGAATTCTGACTACCACCCAACACGGACACCCCAGAATTCTCAAGTACTGTCCGCATCGATAGCAACCGTTGAGCGGACACCATGTGAGTATTAATAGGGTCGAGCTTGATTATTTGATTTTTATTTATTTTACTGTGGAGATTTATAACATTTATACACAGCCACTATTACCTGTAAAATTCTTTAAATTACTTATACATCGGACATTTTTTTGTCTTATATTAATGATGCTAGTTAAAAAGGAATATTAGACCTTTATCATTGTCAAATACTTTCCGAAACATTTCATCACTTCACTTACAGAAACAATAAATTAATTGGATTTTATGTGACTAGTTAGCATATTGAAACTTAAGATTCATTGACATTTTAAAATATTTCAAATTATAAAGTTGTTGTAATTATTTTAAAAATGGTTTGAAAAGTAAATGAAATTTAATATATATATTAAATGTACACATGCAGGCAATTTTATAGCTTCATACAATAAACATTTAATTTCCTACTACTTTAAATAATGTTAATTACTTTTCTTATAAAAACAATTTATCTAAGAAATGGTACCGGCGACAGGATATGTATTGTTTCTATTTGTCTTGAGAAAATATTCAACAAAGTTTGCCAAGGGTACTATTTACATACCACTACAATGTACATTATTTGTGACAGGGAAGATAAATGAGTAAATAGTTCTTCTGATAATCTAATTTGCTGAAAGTATTTAAGTATAAAATCTTTAGATGTTAATAAAAATAAACTATGAATAAAGGTTTTATGACTATGACTTTTCTTCAATAATTTGGTTCAACTTTAATAATAGTTTCAAACACAACATCCATAGCCTTTTAATATGCTTTAACATTTTATTAATGTTTAACATGTTTAATAATATTAATTTTTTTTAATATTTAACATGATTTGTGCGTTTCTGAATATTATATATTTTCAGCATTGTCCTGATGGCCGACTTTTGCAATTTTAGAATGTTAAATATGCTAGTGATGTGCGCGGCAAATACAATATCGGATTTCTGAACACTCCAACTAGTAATGTAAGTGTAGCATAGTTGTGTTATTGGTTCACATTACAGTCTGTATACGGTAGGGTGGCGCACGGACCCGCCAGCTACCTGTGTCTGTCCTTTCCTCCCCCCGGCGCTCGCGGCTGTTTCCATAATGAGTCACCAACTAGCCCCTCTAATAGAATTATTAACTTTTTTAACTTTCTCATAATATCTCAATTTTAATAGAATATTTGTAAAGTACTAACAAAACTAAGAAAAGTGATATAAAACACGATGTGCTTTGATTATAAATAACGAAATGGTCGAAAGTTATTTTTTAGCCGGAATACTGTATGATTTTTGTTAAATGTTTTATATTTCTCATAATTCCCTAATCTTGATACAATATTATTTTAAGAGTTCTTTGAAAAAAGGTAGAATAAAATTTAAAAATTTTTACTCTGAAGAGCATAAGAAGCATAAGTACATTTTTAAGCCATAAGAATAACATAGAGAGTTTAAAATTGGTAAAAAAGTAACAGCTGTTCAAATGTAAATAATGATATTTATGAAATTTTAACAGCTGTTAGAATGTAAATTATGATGTTTATAAAATTGATAAGGTTATAGATCTTTCTGAAACTTAGTAACCACATATTTAAACTTTTAATAGGTTGCAATTCAAGTGCAATGAGTGAGTTACTAGAAATAAATTTAATATTAAGATTTTACTTAATAAAGTTTACCAATAATATTTGCTGTCAAAAGTCACATGCCGAGGTGTCAAGAACGCAGCGAGTGACGGGGTTGGCACGCGAGGCATGTAGGGGTGTCCCCTAGTCATATTTTAGTTTTATAAGTTTATTTTTTGTTAAATACAGTACTAATAACTATTTTATTCAGATTATTTTTTTCATGATACAAACCCACGTAGAACGAATATATCTCAGAGGGAACTTGTTTACACTTATCCTATAACGATTGTAAAATTGTGAAAGACACATGTAACAAATATAGGCGTGAAAACTTTTCAAGTGAAGTATAATGTTCAACTGCAAAATGCGGGCGTCAGCTATTGATAAACGTGCTGCATGGTAACCTAGCGGGGAAGGAGAGTCAACTGCCACAACTGTTCAGATCATATGTTGGTTTGGGGTGGACGGATAGACAACCGATCTTTTGATAGTCATCAGAGCTGCAATTAGATCCAAAGTCACCAGGTAGGGGGTCAGAGATTTTCATTAAGTTATTTGTTAAGCGATAACCATGTTAAGCACTTCACACAACCTCAGAGATTATACTAATATTAATTTTGTATACTTATAGAAACTGTCAACATCTTGACGAAACACTTTGGACTAATACAAACTATGGACATTTTTAGTGTATTTGGAATTTGTTTCAAATACATTTCATAAAACCGTTTATATTGTGGGATGTGAACTATGAATTTACCTGTTATTTAGAATTTTATACATTTTTACATGAACAAATTTTATTACTCAAAGTTCTCCCTAGTTTAGTTTAGTTTAGTTTAAAAGGGGATATATAGTTGGTCCAGCCAACCCTTGCAACGAAGCCTAAGGCTTTTTGTGCCAATCCCGGTGCCTAATCGTCGTAAAGCTGGCTGCCCTTGACCAAGTCAAGGAGCTTCTTCACTAGATTGGTAATTTCCAACTGTCCCAGAGGTGTGCCTTCAAAAAGTGCTCTTCTTCTGGCACCTAGAGCCTCACACTCCAGGACAATGTGTTCTGCCGACTCCTCGTCCTCCCCACAGAGGCGACAGATGGGATCCTCCGCAAAGAGTCCCACCGTTCTTAAATGCCTCCGGAATTTGCCGTGGCCGGTGATGAGTCCCACCACCAGCCTAACGTGCGATTTGTTTAATCCAAGAAGTGACTTAGTCAACTTCTGGGAGGGCTTCTTGACAAGAACCTTGCCGAGTCTTTGCCCTGGGAACCGCCGCCATCTTTCCAGATGTCTGGCGCTGACCCAGTTTTTAATTGCTGCTTTGGCAGCTGCAATCGAAACGCCGCAGGCCGGCTCAGGACCAGTGAAGGGCTTGAGAGCCCCCTCCCTAGCCAAGGCATCGGCCTGCTCGTTGCCTTCTAGTCCCCTATGTCCTGGGATCCATTCCAGCGAGACCTGGTTTCTTGATCCCAGGATACTGAGGGTCTCCACGCATTCCCAGACTAGACCAGACGAGACCTTCCAGGAGTCCAGAGCCCCTAAGGCCGCCTGACTGTCTGAGAGGATGCGGATGTATTTCCCACAAACCCCTCTCTCGACCGCCTGGGCGGCACAATGAAGGATTGCGGTGACTTCAGCTTGGAAGACGGTGCCATACGCTCCCAGGCTCACGCTAGCGTTGGTCCTAGGGTTGCCAGTATAGACGCCAAATCCAGCTCTGTTGCCCATTCTAGACCCGTCTGTGAACCACACAACTCGGTCGTGAGAAGAAACCGGGCTACCAACACCGTCCCAGTACTCCCTCGACCTGAGGTCCACAGTATAGGGTCTAGCGAAAAGGAGCTTAGTCCCAACAAAGTCAGACTTCATTGAGAGTATCTCGTCCTTTACTAAATTGGTCACTGAGGAGTGACCTATGCAGGACCCCCTCCAGTGGCCAGTTAGCTGAAGCCTATAAGCCGCCGCCCGAGCCTCTCCAATAATGAAGAGATCAAGGGGCGGCAGGTTGAGAAGAACCTCCAGTGCAATAGAAGGGGTCGACCTAAAGGCCCCTGTCATGCACATGCAGGCAAGTCTTTGTAGGCTAGAAAGCCTACCCCGGACTGTTACCTGGTTGACCTTAGGCCACCAGATCAAAGCCCCGTAAGTAATTTGTGGTCTGATGACCGCTGTGTAAAGCCAGTGGCAGACGTGGGGTGACAAGCCCCATGTAGAGCCCACACAGCGCCTAGTGGTCACAAAGGACCACTTAGCTCTGCGGATGACTTTATCAAGATGCAAGTTCCATGTCAGTTTCTGATCAAGGATTACTCCCAGATACTTAACCGACGATGAAACAGGCAGAGACACCCCCCCAAGGGCCAGGCCTCTGAAGGAGCCCTGAACCCTTTTCCTGGTGAAGGGAACTATTACTGTCTTGGAAGGGTTTATTGCAAGCCCTTCTCTTGCACACCAGGAGTTCACTGCTTCCAGACTGTCGTTCATGATGTCCGTAACAGTGCCCTGGTACTTGCCACGGACCAGTAGGACTAGATCATCCGCATAGCCCTGTATGAAAATGCCCTTTTCAGTGAGGCTGACTAGGAGATCATCCACCACCAGGTCCCACAGAAGGGGTGAAAGAACTCCCCCCTGCGGGCATCTGTAACGCTTTATGTTTTGACGCCTCACGTTCTAGCGCCATTTGTAACATTTTTCTTTCGTTACATGTGATAATTAAGCAAATTTGCAACAATTAATATTATTAATTAAATCTGCAACAACAAAGCCTCCCGTTGTCGTATCAATCTGTAACGTTGTGCCTTTGTTACATTATTTATTTTATTTATTTTAATTTAATCCACTGATTAAATTAAAATAATGATATTCAATAAATCAGAATTCTTTAATTTATTTCTTTTTTTGTTTCAAAGCATTTACTAAAAATTTGTGACTTGCTACCTTGATGAGGTTATCGTATCACATTGATTCAATATTTGATTCTTAAAAACAAAAGTAGCAGAAATTTGATTTATTTTATTTTATAACATGATAACTCTTAATTTTTTTTGTTCTCAGGGTCTATATACGGGTAATTCGGTGAGAAAACGTAGTATAATGAAACAAAAGTTACTTTACAAAATTATCTTTATTACATTTTTCAAAGATTAAAAACTTTACTAAATTTACTCAAAATCTAACTCTGGTAATTAAAAGATTCTACTTTATATCATTTAATGGAAATTTTGCTAATCTAAATCTTATTAAATTAGTTCTTAAACTTAAACTTAGCTGAGTCACTTCGTTGATGAGTCCACGATATTTGCTGTAGCGCAAGTATTCGTTAAGTTACATTATTATTTAGTTAACGCGCACCATTTAAAAGCTTTTGGTTTAAACTATATTTAGTATCTTTAAAATATTACAAAATGTGACTTTATTAATATGAAGTGCCCATGCGGTCTCTAGGGGCCGAACAAGTGTTACATGTTGTTGGTTTTCTCTTCTAAGATGGACTGGGGTGAGGAACGTATTATTACCGTTGGGCTTGACTTCTCCCCTCTTTTTCCTTCCGGTATTACGAGTGGTTTTGGTTAGAGACTTGTCACCATTTCCGTTTGCATCGTTTGATTAATGCCTGTCCTGTGCTGCCACCAACAGATATTTCTGGAACTACATGTCCCTTCTGATTGGTCCCTGTCAAAACTCGTGCCCTGATTCGTTGTGACTTAAACGTAGTTTGTACGTATTTTCTCTTTGTGTCCTGGAGTGGGGTAGACTTGGCGGGAGTTGACGGTTCTAGTTCCGTATGAACACCGTTTTCCGTTTTCTTGGTGTATCGGTTTCGTTGTCGACTGCAACCGGGAATGTTATTGTTATCTGGTGCCACCCAGACTAGTCGACACATGTCTCCTGGTAATTCTTGGAATTCGTCCCACCCATCCTGTGTTGAACAAAGGATTTGTTTACAGTGGTTTATTGCTGGAACCTCTCGTCTGTCCCACAGTTATTTTCCACATGACAATTCTCTACTATGATTTAAAACTTCTTTTTATTTTAATTAAATATATTTCTTTCCTTCTATATAATAATTTATTATTTATCTAAACTAATTAATTTGCCTATCAATTTGGTGGACCTGTTACAGTACCCCCCGATTTTTTGCGATGTGTGAGTAACGCGAGTCAAAAAATCTTGATTTTAAACACGATTCGCCAAATTGTCGTTTGTTTCTCAGCTAAGTTTTAGTTTTACATCACTTATTACATCTAGTAAATTAAATCTATTAACTATTCTACAATTCAATATCAGATTACATATTCTATGGCAATACATTATTATCTCCTTATCAACATTTAATAATCCATATTTATCAAAATAAGTCCATTAAATCATTAATACAATTTAATCAATTACAATTCAATAAATCATAAAATTATCAATTACAAATTAGTCATTTGTGATTTAAAAATTCAAAAAATTCATAACATCCTACACAGTCATCAATAAAAATCAATAATTCAAAAGTTACCTCTATCAAACAGTAATCCAATAAATCAAAATTGTTAATTAACAATTCCATAATTTATAACTTAAAAGTTTAACAACTCATTTCATTGTATATAATTGTTTATAAAAAGTTAATATTTTTTTTTTTTATTTATTACAAGTTGTTAATAAAAAAAATATCATCAGTTTTTTATCAAAAATTGTTACACAACATTATACATTACATACTGAAATTCATTAATCAATAATTAATACATCCTTAAGTTATGTACAAGTATTTATCAAAATTAATTAATCATTAAATTATGATTTCCTCTTAATTATTAAACGATTAATTTCCACTGACAAATTATTTCACTTGCTAGTACAAATTCAAAAATTATAAATCTAAGATCAATACATCATCAAAAATTATACAAGTTCTTATTTAAAATCAATGACCCATTTCACAATATGAAATCATCCACCAAAATACACAAGTCATATATCAAAATCAACAAAATATAAGTCATCCGTTACTAGGTTACACTTCAAAATTAATTAATTATCAACTTACTTTCAGTTATTATATTTCAACATCATCATTAAAATTACATGACTATTCATTACAATAACATGTTATATAGTTCATCAATTTATAAATGAATCATCATTTATTTATTTTAAAGTATTTCATCGACATCCTATATTGATTTGTTAATCATTTTTCAATACCCTGTCATATATTTCAAATAAATTCTCAACTCTTTTAACCATTTTTAAATTCTTAACTTCGACATCAATCCTTTAATCCGTCTTTAAATGCTAATATCTATTACCAAACCATTAGACCATCTTTTAGATACTTAATCCCATTATCAACCCTTTAAACCATCTTTGAACTCTAAAATCATGTTTCATCCCATTAACCATCTTTAATTACTGATATTCCATTTCACCCCTTTGTCCGTCTTTAAATGCAAGTATCCGTTATCACTCCTTAAACCTTTCTTTTAATACAGTAACCTAATTTCAATCCATTGCCCTTTTTAATTTCTGTATCTTTTTCATTCCATTAAACCTTTTCTTTCATTGCTAAAATCCTATTTCATTCCTTTGTCCGTTTTTAAATTCCGTAACCTATTATCAATCCATTAACCCCTCTTTAGTTTCTGTAACCTATCTCGTCCCATTAAACCCTTCTTTAAATAACAAGTACCTGCTTATCAATCTTTTATCTTTCTTTAATTTCTTGAATAAATTCTTAATCATTACACAATCCACAACATTCTCAAACAAATCATTACCTCTAAAACCAAATCTTTACATTATCAAGTCAGCCATTAATCACAAACAATTTTTCAAATACATTTTCACTATCCATCAACTAAGTCATTATATTATTATAATACTCATCAATCCTCTAGTTAAGTCTCAACATTCTATCCTTGATCAATAATCAAAGATCCACTTAAAACTTTTTTACATATTATTTATTATTCAACAAATGATTAATTCTTAAAGTTGTACAATCATTAATTACCAACTCATTTACATAATAAGTCATCAGATTATACTTATTATTTATTTGGAATGAACTTCATCAGTCCTTAATCAAAGTTATCAAACAAAGCGATACCTTTATCAGAAATACATGGTACACATATTCATCAAATTATATACAAGTATTGATTTAACAACAATAAGTTATCAACTCCTATTTTAATACAAGAATAGTTTGTATTATACATTGTTTACCAATCAACAGATGCACTTACATAGTTCTTTGTCATTGATGCAAGTTATCTATTATTACTTTAGTTACTTTATAATTTATTATAAAAATTATTGTAATTCTTTTTAGTAATAAAATTATTATTTGAATTAATATTTATATTTCAACATATTATTGAATAATATAAAAAATTTATCAATAACACCATTGTCATTTTTTTATTATTAAAATTTCTCAATTTCTAAATTGTTTATACTTAGGTTTTGTCTATTTATTTATTATATGTTATTTATTTATTGCTATTATTTATTCATACATATTTGCATAAATCTTTATTTTCATTATTTATTAGTTTGAACACATATTGCCAAAATTGTTGCTACGCCAGTGGGGTCCCGATGCTCACTGCACGTACTTTTGGTCTTGGTGACGGGGTGTGTAGCTCGCCGCAGTGGGGCCCTGATGTCACTGCACGCGCTTCTGGAGTTGTCGATTCACAGCGCCTTGGTGTTCAAGTATGTTACCGTTTTAGAATATTGAGGACCGTCAATGTTACGCCAGTGGGGCCTGATGTCACTGCACGTACTTCTGGCAAGAATTAGCTGTTAAACTAGAATCCACTTATGGTTTGATAGATTCTCAATCATGGTCTAGTCCATAGTGTCCTGGATCATAAGTATGGATTAGGGTTCTTGAAGATTGAAGAAACTGCTGCCTACGTCAGTGGGGTCTCACTGTCAACTGCACGTACCTCTGGAATAGTGATGGAGTTGTGGCTACGCCATTGGAGTTAATTATTGTCGATGGGCGTCTATCATAATTGTTGCTGAACTCCAGTAGTTTGATTAAGTTCGACTTGCTCCCGAGCACTGGTTGTTCCATTACATCCTGTTGCATCAAAGGAGTTGTGAGTTGCTACCGCCAGTGGGGCCTGATGTCACTGCACGTGCCTCCTGGATTGATGAAGGAGTTGTAGCTACGCCAGTGGGGCCTGATGTCACTGCAAGTACCTCCCGGAAAAAGAATTAGTTGTTAAACTAGAGTCATTTATGGTTCGACGGGTCTATCATAATTTTTGCTGCGTCATAGTTTGATTAATCGACTTGCGCGGCGGTTGTTCCATGACATCCGTTGCTAAAAGGTTGTAGTTGCTAACCCCAGTGGGGTTTTTCACTGCACGTGCCCTGGTTTGATGATGGAGTTGTGGCTACGTCAGTGGGGCCTGATTTCACTGCACGTCCCATGGGTTGTTGTTACGCCGTGGGGTCTGATGTCACAGCACGCTCTTTGGGGGGTTAAAATTTAGATTATTGTTTGACGACTTCCGAAATTTTTGATGCCAGGAATTTGTGCAGGGGTTTTGATCCTAAGCTTGCTGGGGGAAAGGGCCCGAGCACCCCCGTTGAACCATCTTGAGGCAATGATCTTTGTGCACCACTTTTTTTTTCCTTTTAATGAAGGGAAAACCGGGCCCCCCTTTTGTCCATCAACGTTGAGGGCTTTTATGTTATTTTAAAGTTAAAGTTGTATATTATTATGATTAACTTTAATTTTTTTTTGTTGTTTTATTAATGGAGTTATTATTGCATTTTTAAAAAATTAATTTTTTATTTAAATTACCTTTAAAATTCAAAAAGTTTTCAATAATTTTTTTTGTTATTTATTATTGATATTATATAATTAATCTTTTCTTCACTTAATTTTAATTATTTAAATTTTGGTAATTTCTGGTTTTTGCATCAATGATTTTATGAAAGTTTACTAAAAAAATCAAATTTACATAATAAAAAGTTTACTGGAAACATTTTACAATTACATCTCTATAATGTTTTCCTCTACCATTTTAAATAAGATTTTTTCTAAATTACTAATCTAATGGTGTCTGCAGCTGACTTTGAAAAAGGGGGACTTGCCTGCGCAGCACATTTTAAAGCTGTTTCTTAATTTTGTTATCAGGCTGCCCAACCCCCAAGGATATATTGGCCTTTGCGGGTTAACAGAGTATTTGGCTTTTAAAGAATTTGAATTTGGAGGTGGCAATTTTTAATTTTTAAATCGAACGTTCACTTTAACCACGGGGCTGTTTAACTTCTATGCTTTCTTTAAATGATTATAATCATTTAATTTTTGGAGTTAAAAACAAATTTTGTTCAAATAATCATTGAGTCATTTTACATTATTAAGAACATTATGGTAATATCCCTTTAAAATCAACACATCTCCTTATCTTTATTCTACTAGACAATTCATATGGTTTTCCATAAGACTACATGCCCGTGTGTCTTTAAAAAATCAGTTCAATATTTACATACAAGAGTTGCAAAAAAAAAAGAATTGTTTAAAGACATTATTCACTTCATCATAAATTACTACCCTAGTCATATCATCTTATTATTTAAAAAAAACATTGAAGGTTATACGACTTTGTTTCAAAAAAATTAAAAGTCACTAAAAAACATATTACAAGATTTTTCACCTATTTTTTTTAAAGTAAATTTAATCTCATCTTTCTTTAAATCATTTTTTCATAGAACATACGGGGTTTAGCCCAATAATATTTTTAAAAAAATTTTCATACTTTTTCACCTAACATACGGAAAATTCTATCAGTATAATTTAAAAAATATGGACATAGTTAAATTTTTTTACTTTAAGAACACAATTTTATACAAAATTTCATACATCCAATATCTTACATTTCATATGTTTCATTAATATCAATTTTTTTAGTCATTCATTTTTTTTTATTTGTTGTTCCAATTTTCTTTCATTTAAATATAATTTATTTTTAAAATTTTTTTTGAGTTGAATTTTTATTAAGACGTTTTTTTATTTTTTTTGTTTATATTTTTTTTAAGTTGTGTTACATTATAGCCTATTATTCTCCGTGTCTTTTTCTTTGACTACAAACATTTTCCATTTTAATGGCTGTCACTTTATGGGGCCCTTGTATAACAAAAAAATTTTAATTTTTTTTCCTTAAAAAATCTGAGTGAAAATGTGTTTTTACTGTAAAAGATCATTTATTTTAATTTTAAATTGGTTTTACTTTTACATTCTTTTTTCCTTTTTAGTGCCTTTTATTTTTTATTTTTTTCTTACTAGAACAGTTTTTATGGCATAAATAAAATTTTTGATTTCCGGGAAAACTGGATTATTTATTTATTATATTATCAACTTTTTTTTCCAAACATTTTTTCAAATGTATTTTTTCTGTTATATCAGAACAAATGATTTAAACAATGTTCTATAATTTCCATTAAGTTTGCCCAGGCTGTATGTTTTTTCATTACATAAATACTATATTTTCCCTTTTTCCCCTATTTACTCTTTTCAGTAGGGTTTAGACGGGAGGTAACAGAGCTTGGTATTGGTTTTAAAATTTTTTTATTGGAAAAGTATTGTACCAGGTGTACTTTAAAACGTGTACCGGGGTCACGAAATTGATTCAAATTTTACCTACTAAGGTATATATTCATTAATGTTTTTTATTTAATAGTGTCCTCGTTTTGGGGCCTTCTTTTTTTTGGATATAGTTTAACAAATTTTGAGAATCATCACTTGACAAAAATATATTTCCCCCCCCTCTAGGGTTGGTAATTCCCTACTAAATCCACTGGATTAATTCTTTGATTTTTTTTGGAATGATTGGCTTTAAACTACCTATTTGTTTTTTATTAGAGGGTTTTTCCCTTTTTGACATATGTCACAGTTTTTAATTGCTTTTTTATTGTTTTCTCCATTTTTGGAAAAAAGCAAAATTTTTTTTAGTAATAAAATTTTTGGCCTCCTAAATGTCCTATTTTAAAAAGTTTTCCTATTAAATTTTTAATAGGTTTTTTTGGGATATATACTCTATACCCACCCCCCCGTTAGTAAACTCCTGAAAAAGTATTTTATTATGCATTAAATAATTATTTTTTATTTTATCTCCTGTTGTTTTTAAGTTTCTCTAGATCCCGCCTAAAATATACTTCTTGTTGGTGTTTTTTCTAAATTTTTTAAACATGTTTTTAAAACCATCTGGTACATCTAATTTTAATTTAAATTTATTAAAAAAATTTTTTGTTATAATTTTTTCTTTATTTTCTTGATAATCATTGTTGTCTGTTTTTAAAAGTATTCCAGCGTATATTTTTTTTCCTTTTAAAAATTTAAAATCAAATTAATTTTTTTGTAACACTAGACTCCATCTTTTAAGCACCATTAGTTAATTTACAGCTCTTTAGAAATGACAAAGCTCTATATCAACTAATTATTATTTTTAAAGGGCCTATCAATAACTCCTAAACTTTTTTCCTGCAAAAAACTATTGCTAACAATTCTTTTTTTGTTTCACTGTAAAATTTCTCTATCTCAACAAGGACCTACTTCCCCAAAAAATTACCTCTTTGCACCATTGTCATTTTAATTGATAAAAACAGCTGCTAACAAATGCAATCGTCGTGTTTATGTAAAAAGGTTTTTCCCCAAATTTGGGTGATGTAAAAGTACTGACTTTAAAAATGCATTTTTTATTTCATTGAAAGTCTCATTTTTTTTAGGAACCCCCCCTTCCCTGCTTTTTTTTAAAATAAGGATAGGGCTAAATTTTCTAGTTAATTTTTCATAACCCTTTTGAAAAATTGTCATAATGTTAAAAAACCCCCAAAAAAACTTTGTAAATTTTTTCAATCCCTTGGAGTTCTAAAATTTTTTATTTTTTTCCATTTTTTCTTCATCCTTTTTATTCCCTTTTTCACTTAAAAAAAATCCAAAAACTTAACTTCCTTTTTTTAAAAATTCTGATTTTTTAAGTTTTAAATTTTCACCTCCCTTTCTTAACTTTTTTGTACTCTAACTTTGTGTTCTATGTGTTGTTCAAATGAGTCATTACTTGTTTTAACAATCATCCACATATGGGTTTTAAAAATTTAGAAAATCTTACCTAAAACTTTTTGTAATGCCTTTGTAAAGAGTGCAGTATTACCTTAAAATCCAAATGGGAACCTTTTTAAACTGATAATTCTTTCCTCCAAAAATGAAAGCAAAATATTTTTTTTGTTCTTGGTCAAGTTTCACTTTTCCCCGAACCTTGTGATAAATCTAACACGTAAAATACTTTGCTCCTATAAATTTTTGAAAATCTCTTCAGTCAGTTCGGACTTTTCTATCTGCATTAAGTATTGATTTTTGTTTTTCGGCATTAAAAAGCTCGTATGTTAAGGGCTTTTTTTTATCACATACCAAGGGATTTTAATAAGGGGCTCTTGTGGCTCATTACATCTAAAAATTTTTCATCCTTTTTAGTTTTTGCTTCAACTGCTTTTCTTTTTCTAAAAGGACCCGGGTATGGTTTTTCCCATAAACGGTACTTCACATTTAAAATTAAATTTTCTCATAGTTTTTAAAAAAACCAGGGTTATCTGAGAATACTGCTTTATTTTTTATTAAAACATTTTTTTAAACATTTCAACCTTTCTTTATTTTGAAATTTTTTTCATTACTTATTTCTTTTATTTTTTTATTTATTTTTTTTCAAAATTGTTTTCATTATTTTTTTAAACTGACTTAATTTTCTTTTACTTCACTTTGATTATTTATGTTTATTTTATTTATTATTATGTTCCTATTTGTTTTCAGTTATTGTATATTTGTTCATTATTTTGACTAAAAAAATTTTTTCAAGCGGGGCATATTTATAATATTATTAATTCCCTTGGTTATGTTTTTTTAATTCCTTTCACTTTCATAACAAATTATGTCCTACTTGATTATTCTATCCATTTTACCATTTTAATTTGTTTCTTGTACAAATGGAAATTTCTAGCTTTTGTCATCTATTTTAAGTTCTAAACACTTTTTTTCAAATCTATTTTAAAACCCAAATTTTTCAATGAAACAGTCACAAAACCCAAAAAAAATTCTGCTTTAATTTCTTTACTATAGGCATGTTTTTGGAACTATTTGGGCTAAATTTCTCAAAATCTATTTGCACTTGATATTTATTTTCTTTGACCTAACCCAGTTACTCCTATTTTTGTAAATTTTCTAACGGTAATTGAGGATTTGATGTCACATTTTTTTTTATTTCATAAATGTTCCGACTAATTATTTCCCCTTTTACCGATCTACATGCATCTGTATTTTTTTCTGGCCTATTTTAATTTTTTTCAGGGGAAAAAGTGATTAACCCTTTTAAAAGGCATTTCAAGAAAAAATTTTTTTCATTTTATTCCTTTTTAAATCCCCATGTAAAAAAATTTTTATTTGTATTTACTTGGGTTTTTTTTTCTTGCTCTATTTTATTTTTTTCAACAAATCATTTTATTATTTCTTTAAATGCACAATCCCTTTTTTATTTAAATGAACAAGGCAGGTTTTTTACTGCCCCTTTAAAAATCTCTTTTTTAAAAAAGTCTAGGTTGCATCTATTTTAAATTTTGTGTCCATGAAACATTAATAGTTTATTACCCTAATATTTTTATCATTATTCAAAGAGGTTTTAAAATCATTAAACACATTTTTTTAAAAAAATGGAAAGCATCACTTTTTGCAAAGTCTTTATTGGGGTAAAGTTTTAAAAAGTTAATTTTTTTTTCCCCTAAATAACTCTTTTTTATCTTTTATATTCATTAAGTATACTTGGTTGGTTTCTTTAAAAATCATTATCCCCCTTTATAATAAAGTTTTTTATTTAAGTTACCTTATTTAAAATTTAAAATCATTTTTTAATTCAGGAAAATTTTGGGGCCCCTTTCACATATCCTATTCTTCTTTTTTTTAATACAAATACTGGGTTTTTATTTTAATAATTTTACGAACCATTAATTGACATCACCTGCTAGCTCAAAATCTAAAAAATTTTTGGTTTCTCCATTATTTTGTTCTAGTTTCATGAACCGTTACTTTCTCTGGACCTACCTGGTTTGCCCTTGCTGTAGTTTTTTCATTTGTTCTAAAATCTTCTCTGCTAGATGATAAATTTTGCTTTTCCTCTATTTGAGCCCCTGTAATTCCCCCTAAAAAATTTCCTCTGTAAACCCCCCCTTCTATTTCTGTCATTTCCCTTTTTCTAGGAACCTCTTGGTTTTCTCTAACCTCACTTGGTATTATTGACTACTATTTGTTTTTTTTTTGTTTTTTATTTGATCTATTTTGTGGTCTTTTATTGGGTAAAATTTACTTTTACCCACAATTTTTTTTCAAATAGTTCCTGTCTCCCGTTTGTATTTACTACGTCGCTACTGATGCACTAACCTAAAGGTAGGTTCTGATATAAAAAATAAGAAAAGTGGGCAGCTCAGCTTAACTAAAAACATGATATTTGTAGTTTCCGATGTAATTTACCATTTCACCCTGTTAGCACATAAGCCACCCCCCCTTAATTTGTTTTCAAAAATCTTTTTGTTTGTCTAATTCCCCAAATTTATTTTTAAATTCGCTTTCGAAATTTAAGAAAGTTGTTCCACTTGTCAAGCTATTTTTTAATCCAATATAGCCTCCCCCCTTTTAAGTGTTCATAAAAATAGAATTTGACAAACCCATTGATCCTCTGACAGATCTACAACTTTCCCACAAATTTAAAAATGATTGGGGGACATTTTTTTTAGTCCCCGGATAAAAAATTACTAAAAAACAATTCCGCATAGTGCAGAGATTGTTTTTTATTTGTATGTTTTTTTGTATCTTATTTTTTTTTCACAAAGAATTTTTTTTTATGAAAGCTATTCACCTATTGTGTGTTATTACTACTGTTTTTTTACAACAGATCTGCTCATTTATTTTAGTTTTCTTAGTTTTTTCACAAATCATTTTTTTTTTTTTACTACTTTCTTTTAATTCATTATTTTACCCCCCTAGATTAGTGTTATTTAGGGGGATGCTCTTTCTATTTTATTGTCTAGATAGTGTTTAGATAACCCATCTTTTTTCTATTTTGCATTTTCTTTTATATTTGATTTCTACTTCAAAAATCAATTAGTTAGTTTAAAATTTAGCTCAATATATTTGCTAACAAATTTTATTTATCTCACCAATTTATTTTCTACCCCATTTATTTTTACTATTTTTTTTTTGTCCCAAACGTTCATTTCATCCCTGATTTTTTTTTTCTTGAACTTTTTTTTCTTTTAGTGCAAAATTTGTTTTTAATTTGTTCTAGCTTTTACTACTTTTTTCAAGTTTATTTATATCTCTTTTAAACTCATTGTTTTTCTTCATTTTGTTTAGTTTCTGGTTAATATTTATTTCATTAATTTTTAAATTCATTTTGTCTAGTCTGTCGATTTCATCAAATTTAGTTTTTTAGTTTAGCCTCTACTGATTATCTTTATTTTTTTCCTCTAATTTAGCATTAGTTTCCTATTTTTCTTACTAAATTATATATTTGGTTTTATTTTGTCATTGAGTTTTACATTTTTATTTATGTTTTTAAGTTTTTTCCAAGTTTTTCAAATTTGTTTCGCTTTTAAATTTTTTTTTGCTAACAGCCATTATATTGGGGATGGTCTTCCCATTTAAATTTTAAAAAATGGGGGGGCCCCTTACATTTGTTTTTTTTTTGAATTCATTTCCCTAATAACACTCAGGGGGGTACAGAGTCCTCGGGGTCAACTCCAGTTTTGGGTTCCATAAATTGCCCTTATTTTGCAATTTTAAACAAGTACAAAGTATAAAGTTTTTAATTTTCTTTTTCTAAATTTTGAGTTTAAAACAATAGGCCTAATTTAAATAATTTTAATTCTTCTTCTTATCTATAGCCAGCCTATAAAAAACTTTTCTCTTTTTCAACTTTTTAAAAATTTTTTTTAAAAAGATTTTAAAATTTTACACTAATACTACTGTCTCAGTTTTGGGGCCCATTTTTAACGCTTTATGTTTTTTTCGCCTCCGTTCTCGCCCTTTGTAACATTTTTTTTCTTTAAAAGTGATAATTAAGCAAATTTCAACAAATTAAAATTTTTATTAAATCTGCAACACAAAACCTCCCTTGTCGTATCAATCTGTAACGTTTTGCCTTTTTTTACATTTTTTAAATTTTTTTTATTTTTAAATTTTTCCCCTGATTAAATTTAAAAAAATGATATTCAATAATCAAAATTCTTTTTTTTTTTCTTTTTTTGTTTTAAAGCATTTACTAAAATTTTTGACTTGAACCTTGAGAGGTTATCGTATACATTATTAATATTTTATTCTTAAAAAAAAAAGTGCAGAAATTTTTATTATTTTATTTTTAAAAAAAGATAACTCTTAATTTTTTTTGTTCTCAGGGGCTATTAACGGGAATTCGGGGAGAAACGTAGTATAATGAAACAAAAGTTACTTTACAAAAATTTTCTTTTATTACTTTTTCAAAAATTACAAAATTTACTAAATTTTCTCAAAACTAACTCGGTAATTAAAAGATTCTACTTTTAATATTTAAAGGAAATTTTGCTAAACTAAATCTTATTAAATTTGTTTTTAAAAATTAAACTTTCTGGTCACTTGTTATGAGTCCCCGATATTTCTGTACGCAAGTATTCGTTAATTTTCATTATTATTTTTGTTAACGCCACCATTTAAAAGCTTTTGGTTTAACTATATTTAGTATCTTTAAAAATTACAAAATTGACTTTATTAATATGAAATGCCCAGCGCTCTAGGGCCCCGAACAAGTGGTTACATGTTTTTGGTTTTTTTCTTCAAGATGGGGCTGGGGTGAGGAACCTTTTTTATTACCGTTGGGTTGACTTTCCCCTTTTTTCCTTCCCGGATTACGATGGTTTTGGTTAGGAAATTTTCCCATTTCCGTTTCATCGTTTTTATTAAAGCCTTTGTGCGCCACCAACAGATTTTTTCTGGGAAATACATGTCCCTTTGAAATTGGGCCTGTCAAACTCGTGGGCCCCGATTCGTTGTGATTTAAAAGTATTTGTACGTATTTTCTCTTTTTTTCCCGGAGTGGGGGAGACTTTGGCGGGGGTTGACGGTTCTAGTTCCGTATGAACACCGTTTTTCCTTTTTTTTGGTGTATCGGGTTTTGTTGTCGACTGCAACCGGGGTGTTATTTTATCTGGTGCCACCCAGACTAGTCGACACATGTCTCCGTAATTCTTGGGAATTCGTTTTCCCCCCCCCTCCCGTGTTGAACAAAGGGGTTTGTTTACAGTGGTTTATTGCTGAACCCTCGTCTGCCCACAGTTTTTTTCCACAAGACAATTCCTTTTTATGATTTAAAAAATTCTTTTTATTTTAATTAAAAATATTTTTTTCCTTCATATAATAATTTTTTATTTATCAAAATAATTAATTGCCTAAATTGGGGGGACCTGTTACACACCCCGGCTCGCAAAATCTCCACCACCCCACTTAAAGGGTTGATTGAATTCTTGGGCCCCCCTAACATGTGGTCGACCCCCTCAATGGTGGGCTCAAAACCCCCGTTTTTCCAGAGCACGAATAATTGACGATATAGGTGTTGTTGAATGCCCCCTCAATTCCAAAAAGGGGTCCAGGCATTTCTTTTTTCTCCAGGGGAAAGTTCAAGGTTCTGACCAACAAAGAGGGGAAATCCAAGACTCCCCGGAGATATCATGCTGAATTTCGATGTAAAGGGGGGTCTTTTTAAACGCCCCTTCTCGAATGTAAAATTCTACGAGTCTCTCCATGGTCTTCACCAGAAACGAGGAAAGACTAATTGGTCTAAAGGTTTTGGGGCGTTTGTGTAGTCCCCCACGACCTGCTTAGGAATAAAAACTAACTTTGCTGACTCCCCAGGACTGAGGAATACCCGAAGGAAAGGGCTCGCTCTGAAGATTTCGCAAAGTAGAAAGTGGAGGTTCGGTGGGCCCTTCTGCAACGTGCGGGGAAGATGCCGTCGCCCCCGGTGATTTAAATGGGTGAACTTGTCGATTGCCTTTTAATTTTTGGAAAACGGTGACTAGGGCTCTAGTTTGCCTCCAGTCCTCTCGAGTTGCCTAGGTATAGGGCTAATCTCTCGAGGGCCAGAGACTTCCAGAGCATCGTCAACGAGATTCCCTGGGAAGGGGAAAACTCCAGAAGGAGCTTGAGCGTTTCGCCAGGTAGAGTTGTCAGTTCCCCTGAGCTGGTTCTAAGACTGCCCATGGGGTTGATAGGTTCGCTAGCCAATTTTTTTTCTGGATTTGGCTGCCCTCTTTGATGGAGTCAATGCCCCTACAAAAGGTTTTTGCCATGAACCTCTTGGCATCACGAATGGATGAATTGTAGTCGTTAAGAGCTAAACGATACTCTTCCGACATTTTGGCCACCTTAGAGCGGTTAAAAGCATCCAACGCGCCTTTTCTTAGCTTCCAGATTTTGACCACCACCCGATTTTGGTCTAGGCGGTGTGTTTAAAATTTGGACAGTTGTCGTGGGTAACTTTCGAGGATCGCGTCCTGTAAGCAGGATGCCGCCTGTTCTAATTCCACGACAGACCTTATTCGAAATTTACCCCCCTCGGGACCCAGCCCCGCAATGGCCGAGAGTTCCGCAGCATAGGACTCCCAGTCCGTCCGCCTTGGATTTCGGTGAGGAGAGGAAAGGGCTGACATTTTAGCCTTGATATCAAAACAAAAAGTACAGTGATCAGAAAGAGAAGGTTCGTCAGAGACCCGCCAGTTGTCAATGAGGCCCAGAGTGACCGCATTGCAAAGGGTCAGGTCTATGACCTTCTGCTCTAAACTCTGTTCCTAAATGTGGGTTCGTTTGCCCCCGATTTAGTATAAACAAATCATAATTTACTATGAAGTTTAATAGGAACTCACCCCTCCTGTTGGAGTCAGATGATCCCCATCCTCATGATGTGCATTGGCATCGCACTGACCAGAAGGTGCCGCCCACCAAAGGATTGTTTCCCCCACCAGGGGTTTAAGTTCCCTGGAAGGAGGTGGATCCTGAGCATCATAGGGAAGGTACACCCGAGCTGACGTTTAACTCCCTATGCCCTTCCTCAGTGCTCAGTGTAATTCTCACTGTCGTGATGTCCTGGAACAGAAAAACCAACAGGGGAAATACTTCCATACCATTGCGTACCAAGATACAAGTCCTAGCATTATTTGTGGAACAAGAGGGAAAATTTTCTTTCCTTTTGCATCGGCCAGTCCTGCGATTTTTGCCCTTGTGTAAACCAAGGTTCCTGAATCAGGGCCAGGTCGATGTTTTTGTGCAATCATGGACTGACAGAGGGCTGCCGAGGCAGCCTTACTGTGATGCAGATTGGCTTGAATCACCCTCGGCATTGTCCCCCGCCAGCCAAGTTGGAATCAGAATCGGAGAGAGACATGTCCCCCCCCGACGTTATTAGCCCGAGCAATGGAAAACAAGGGCTGGCCAGTGTGGCTGCCACTCTGCTCCCATGCTCGGTTCATTGCCTAAGTCTCAAATCGGTCCTTAGGAAAGATTTTGTTGTTTTGGTTTTATCTGGGTCCATAGGATTCCCACGATTAGCTAGGGAAATAAATGGTCTAGCCCCGACAGAGCCCCGCATGCCAGGTAAGCCTGTTTGAAACTGGATTTCGGCAGGTGTCCAGAGTCCGCATGGTATAAAACTTGGTCTACCACCAGCCATTCAGCCCTCGGCCCACGCTGTTCCGCCTTGGCTTGGTTGGGGAGGTTAGGTAGGATAAGAATTAATGGATAGGAGTGCTCTCAGCATCGGGATCACACTGAGAGCTGTGGGAAGGTGTCCTACCCCTCCTCCTCCTCATCGGTTATGGGAATGATGAGACGCCGGGCTTGGGACCGGTATCGAGCGGAGTTAAGTTCTCCCTATACGCGGATTGATGAAAAAAGTTCTGAATACGTTGTTATACGGTGTTGGTATAATTGTTGCGAATCACTGAACCATTATTAAGTTTTGCTTTTATTTCTATCAAATCATGTAAATTATTATAGACAGTTTTTATTTTATAAAAAACAATCTAATGACTAAGGTAGTATATTTTTTAAATTATTAATTTGTCAAAGAAATAGTATTTCAGCCTTAGAGTACATAGTTTTAAATAAAACAAGGATAAATTATTTGTTTTATAAAATAAGCACCTGAGGGCAACAAAAAAATAATTTTTTTTTTCCCTTTTTT
>JAQJVL010002587.1:0-20000 GCA_035578905.1 Stictocephala bisonia
AACCCTGCACTGAAAATAAACATTTGATTTTATTTGACGAAACCACCGTTCTGGCCCCCATACAAGATAATTTTAAAAGAAAAATCAGAGAAGCAATAGAAATTAAAAAACATCCTAATAATATGAATCTTGATGATGGAATTAAAATTCATGATTCTTGGCTGCCCATAATAAACAAATTACCTAAATGTAAGAATAGTTTTAAATCAGGTGGGAAGACAACATATGGCATAACCTCAATTCACCCGGACACAAACAATGACCTTTGCGTACCTAAACCTGCCTCCCAGCTAGAAACATCGAAGACAGGAATGCCCGTGGTTACAATTTGAGACCCCGACAATATAGCAGAGTGTGTCGCCCTGAAGATGAGTACTGCAATGTGCTCGAAACGTCGGCAATTTGTACATAGTGTACATAAAAGCCAGACACGGTCCAACCCGGATTACAATTGTGTAACTAACTAATACAGTATTGTTGGCTAATTAATATCTAGTAACATTATTCGTTTAAAAATAATGCATTATTTATCAAATTCATGCATTTCACACTTCAAAAAATTACATACTTCTAAGTTCATATTCCTGTTTGTATCATCAACATTTTGCATCCAACTGAAATACTACTTAGTTCGTCTTGAATTATAATCATGCTGTAAATTATAAAACTATAATTAAACATTGTTATATATATATATATATATATATATATATATATATATATAGTAATATAAAGTTTAAATTAGGGCTACTTACATATTTTAGGATGTAATAAAATTAAACTGAGTACCCTTATATTTATTTTTATTAAAAACTCATTATACAACATGTTTCGACTTTCTGGTCATTTTCTAGTATAAATTAAATAAGTTGAGTATATAATAATTTTTAAAATAAAATTGTAAAACATGTGGTTTTTGTAAATATTGATGAATATGGATAAGTTGGTGATATTTTTAGTTATAATTTTTAATGTTTCAAATCTTATCAAAAATAGGGTTTGTATAATTGATTTGTGTGTTCAACATGTTCAGTGGATTATCTTGTTGTGCCAAATATATATGTAATTCTTCTGTTGCATTCATTTTCTTGCCCTTTTTCATAAAATTTAATATTTCCATGTTTTCTTCTATTTTTGTGTACGTGTGGTTTGTAGAGAGCAAGTGTTCTGCGAATGTGGATTTCATTGTAGTTGTGTTATAGCTTCTGAGAGCTTGTATATGTTCTTGAAAGCGTGTTTTGAATGGTCTTCCAGTTTGTCCAATGTAGAATTTTTCACAGTCTGTACAATTAATTTTGTAAATACCTGATTTGCTGTAAATGTTGTCATTATTATGTTCTTTTTGAGATTTTTTATCTAAAATGTTGAATGTGTTGTTGCTGTATACTGAATTATATACTGTAAGTTGAATTATATACTGGTACCGATATGTAGATGACATTATTTGTTTATTTGATGGAAACTTGGAAGAAAGTAATGATTTTTTATCTTATTTAAATTCTATGTTCCCCAAAATACAATTCACTAAAGAAGCCCAAACTGATGTAATCAATTATTTAGATCTAACAATTACCAAAATCAACAATAAACATTCATTCAAAATCTACAGAAAACCCACACAAACCGACCTTATAATACCATCTACATCCAATCATCCCTGGCAACACAAATTATCAACTTTCCATTCTATGATAAATCGTCTAATAAACATACCAATGAACGAGAAACACTTCACTGAAGAAAAAAATATAATAAAATATTTGGCAATAAAAACGGATACAAACCAAACATGATTGACAAACTAATAAGAAACAAAAAGAAGAAAAGAAATAACAGCTCAACAAATCAAGACTCAAATAAGATCAAATTTATAAACGTACCATATAACACAAGCCTAAACAAAGCTATTCGAAAAACCTTTCAAAATACAAATTACAAACTAAGTTTCACCACACGCAACAACACATTCAACATTTTAGATAAAAAATCTCAAAAAGAACATAATAATGACAACATTTACAGCAAATCAGGTATTTACAAAATTAATTGTACAGACTGTGATAAATTCTACATTGGACAAACTGGAAGACCATTCAAAACACGCTTTCAAGAACATATACAAGCTCTCAGAAGCTATAACACAACTACAATGAAATCCACATTCGCAGAACACTTGCTCTCTACAAACCACACGTACACAAAAATAGAAGAAAACATGGAAATATTAAATTTTATGAAAAAGGGCAAAAAAATGAATGCAACAGAAGAATTACATATATATTTGGCACAACAAGATAATCCACTGAACATGTTGAACACACAAATCAATTATACAAACCCTATTTTTGATAAGATTCGAAACATTAAAAATTATAACTAAAAATATCACCAACTTATCCATATTCATCAATATTTACAAAAACCACATGTTTTACAATTTTATTTTAAAAATTATTATATACTCAACTTATTTAATTTATACTAGAAAATGACCAGAAAGTCGAAACATGTTGTATAATGAGTTTTTAATAAAAATAAATATAAGGGTACTCAGTTTAATTTTATTACATCCTAAAATACGTAAGTAGCCCTAATTTAAACTTTATATTACTTTATAATAATGGCTAACAACCAAAAGTTAATTCATAAATACAAATTCCTAACCTTCAAATGCCTTACTATTCAAGAAGACATAAAATTTAACAAAAAATGTTTATCTACCAACATAACACCCAATTTTGTTAACATTTGGACAAATTCTAAATCAATAGCAGCTCAAAAAACAATTGAAACTGCTAAAAAATTTGGATTAAAGAAGAAATAAACTATTTATATTCAAAACTCAATAAAATTAATCATTTAAAAAGAGATATCTACATTCAAATTACTTCACATTTTCATCAAGAAACAATAGAAGAAATACAACAATACATTGAAGATTGGATATCACCTATGATAGAAAATAAGAAAGAAAGACATAACAATAAAATACAAAACCTAATTAAAACCCAAAATCACAAGCACTACAAAGACAATACAACAATTACTCATACATTTTACCCTAGAGTGCACAATCTAACAGAAATTAAATTCACAGAAGAAGAAAACCATATTTTAGGACAATCGTTAAAACACAATATTAATCTTGATTTCAAGAAAAATACAATCCAAGACGAACTTTTAAATTAACATATTGCAATAAAAAACACAGACAATACAGATCAAGAACCACTACAACACAATTTTATTCATGAACTGAACAAAACAAATTTAAATCCAACCAAATCACTAATACAAAAAACATCAAAACAAGAAATGAAATTGATAGAATCTATCTCAAATAAGTTAAAAACAAACAATGCTATTATAACAAAAGCAGACAAAGGAAACACAGTTGTCATGATTAAGAAAGAAGATTATGATAAAAAAGTTATGGACTTTATCAATGACAACGAATTCATTAAATTAAACAAAAATCCAACACAAGACTATTTGATGAGAACAAATAACACGCTGTAAAACTCTATCAAAAGCAGAACAAAACAACCTTAAAATGATCAACCCAAAGGCCCCACAAATGAAAGGATACCCAAAAACACATAAACTCAACATACCAATCAGACCAATAGTTAATTTTCGAAACGCACCAACATACAAATTATTTAAATATCTGAACAAAACTATACAAAATAACATTGTTTGGAATACAAATTATAACATAAGAAACACAATAGATCTCGTCAACAAGATTGATAACATTCACATACCTAAAAACAGTTTATTTCTTTCATTTGACATAAAAGACATGTATTCAAACACACCCCCTCAAGAAGCATTACAAATTCTAGAAAATGATTTGAAGAAAAATGTCTCATTGAACAACCAAGAAATAAAAGACATCACAACATTAACAAAAATTTGTACAGATCAAAATTATTTCCAATTTTATACAACTTACTACAAACAGGAAAATGGTCTAGCAATGGGTTCCCCATTGTCAGGTCTTCTCTCAAATATATTTATACACAATCTGGAAGAAAAGAAAATAATGCACCCATCCAACCCGTTCAGGAACAAAATTATATACTGGTACCGATATGTAGATGACTTTATTTGTTTATTTGATGGAAACTTGGAAGAAAGTAATGAATTTTTATCTTATTTAAATTCTATGTTCCCCCAAATACAATTCACTAAAGAAGCCCAAACTGATGTAATCAATTATTTAGATCTAACAATTACCAAAATCAACAATAAACATTCATTCAAAATCTACAGAAAACCCACACAAACCGACCTTATAATACCATCTACATCCAATCATCCCTGGCAACACAAATTATCAACTATCCATTCTATGATAAATCGTCTAATAAACATACCAATGAACGAGAAACACTTCACTGAAGAAAAAAATATAATAAAATATTTGGCAATAAAAAACGGATACAAACCAAACATGATTGACAAACTAATAAGAAACAAAAAGAAGAAAAGAAATAACAGCTCAACAAATCAAGACTCAAATAAGATCAAATTTATAAACGTACCATATAACACAAGCCTAAACAAAGCTATTCGAAAAACCTTTCAAAATATAAATTACAAACTAAGTTTCACCACACGCAACAACACATTCAACATTTTAGATAAAAAATCTCAAAAAGAACATAATAATGACAACATTTACAGCAAATCAGGTATTTACAAAATTAATTGTACAGACTGTGATAAATTCTACATTGGACAAACTGGAAGACCATTCAAAACACGCTTTCAAGAACATATACAAGCTCTCAGAAGCTATAACACAACTACAATGAAATCCACATTCGCAGAACACTTGCTCTCTACAAACCACACGTACACAAAAATAGAAGAAAACATGGAAATATTAAATTTTATGAAAAAGGGCAAAAAAATGAATGCAACAGAAGAATTACATATATATTTGGCACAACAAGATAATCCACTGAACATGTTGAACACACAAATCAATTATACAAACCCTATTTTTGATAAGATTCGAAACATTAAAAATTATAACTAAAAATATCACCAACTTATCCATATTCATCAATATTTACAAAAACCACATGTTTTACAATTTTATTTTAAAAATTATTATATACTCAACTTATTTAATTTATACTAGAAAATGACCAGAAAGTCGAAACATGTTGTATAATGAGTTTTTAATAAAAATAAATATAAGGGTACTCAGTTTAATTTTATTACATCCTAAAATATATATATATATATATATATTATTTATTTATTTTAATAATAATAAAACATTAGTTTTTGAAAAATGTTGTAACATGATTTATATAAAAATTAATTAATTCACAGGAATATAAATTATTAAATTCCATTAAAAATTTTAATAATTTATTTTAAAATTGTAGTTATAAAAATTATATCACGAGTTATTGTGTCATTTCTGAATCTATTTTTCAGAGTAAGTTAGTCTAATGAGGGAAGTATGTAAGCGGCTCACATAAACCAAACTCGTAAAGGACGTAGGCTAGAGAAAATTCTGGGAAAACCTTGGATGGATATTCATTATAAAGAATACTTAAGTAAATCACACAAACAAAACACCCCTCTTATAATAACCTTCTTATCTCGACACCATAAACCTCCCACCAATGCCCAGAAAACGTCATTCCTTTGTTTGCTCCGCGTTGTGAACATGTTTATCAACAAGCCTTTTTATCTTCCATAGTTAAAGTTACTAATTTTTTTTGTTCCACGATCTTATTTGATTTTCAACAAACAACTTTATTCTACTTTACAGAAAGATAATAACAATTAAGAATTTGTAAAATTTAATGTATAATTATGTAAGTCAAATCATTCACTTAACTGATCACAGTTTCTCGTAAACTATGAGGCTCTGAAAGATGGTACCTTCACAAATATTCTTTATGTGCTCTAGATGGGAGCTAATTAAGAATTTTAAACATTTTTCTCTTAAATGTCTAAAATGAAGTAAATAAAAGATCCCGATACCATCCATCAGAGCCTTTCAAAAAACGGTACGACTTAAGAGGTTATTTTTGAACAGTGTAAGAGTGCACGAGTTACACGAGTGACGAACATGACACGTAAAACATTCAGGGGTGTCTTCTAGTTAAAAATAATATCTTACACTGAATGTGAATGACACATTACAAATAAATTAAAATAGCTGAAATCGTATTTCAGAATTTATTTGACATTATAACATTTAATATATAAGAAATATTTTTTTAAAATAATAAATTGCAGAATAAGATGATAATGGAGCGTGTGTTCTTATAGGTAAAACTGGTTTAAGTCAGCAGTGAACACTAATGCAAACATGTAAAATGTTATTGAACAATAAGTACATTTATTACATCACAAAAATCAAATTACATTTTAAATAATGAGAACAAAAATGTCATCACATCTATGGCTTCCTAACGCCCAATGAAACCAGGCAGTTGAACAAAACGTTCCAAGCAGTTTGCAACTGATGTCAATTGTTACTACGTAATTAAGGGTGGAATTTTAATTACAAGGGGTAGAAAGGGAATGAAACGTCGAGCAAAGCCTCCCACTTTATAGCTTCAGATCAGCCACATTCCTTCAATTGTCTCACTACATGAATATGTTCGTCGAAACGTTAATAAAATGTATTCAAGTACAGTAATCAAAATAAATTTAGCCATTAAGAATTAAAAAGTGGGTAATTTTACAGGGAAATGAAAATCAGTATTTGAAATCGTATTAAAATTAATTTTAATAAATACACAAGTAGGATATATACTAAATCTATATAAATTGATTAAAATGTATAGTATAATATCGCTTAGTTATTTAGAATCTTAAATAACCGCGTGAAGTAAATTCAAAGTGAGGGTAAGAATGTGAGTCAGTCGAGACACAAGGGTGGAATGACGGCCAAAAGACAAACAAAGGGCTTCATTCCGATGTCAGAGTTCCGTCTGTGGCTGGTTTTTTTTAGAGTTCTATCCATGTTGTAGAGAAGGAAACTGAAAATGAGGGTAAGAATGCGATTCAGTCAAGACACAAGGGTGGAATGACAGCCAACAGACACACAAAGGGCTTCAATCCGATGTCAGAGTTCCATCTGTGGCTGGTTGTTGAGAATTGTATCCATATTGTAGGGAAGAAAACTCAAAGTGAGGGAAAAAATATGAGTTAGTTGAGACACAAGGGTGGAATAACAGCCAACAGACACAAAAAAGCTTCATTCCGATGTCATAACTTCGTCTGTGGCTGGTTGTAGAGAGTTATGGCTGTGTTATAGTGTAGGAGACTCAAAATGAGGGCAAAAATGTTAGTCAGTCGAGACTCAAGGGAGGAATGACGGCCAACAGACACACAAAGGGCTTCATTCCTATGTCAGAGTTCCGTCTGTGGCTGGTTGTTGAGAATTCCATCCAGCAATACATCTGAGAGGTGTGTAGTTAACCCAATATTGGAACCAGCCAATAAATGAACCAATTTAAATAATACAAACACTTAAATGTATTTTAAAATACCCTACTATAAATATTAGGATAATAAGATTCTCAATAAGGGTTTAAATATTTGGTTTTGTAATAGTACCAATAGATTTTTTTTATTTTAAGTTTTAAAATACAAATACAGAAGTGGAACTTCCAAATCTTACATATAATATTATAAATTATTATATAGACTTATATAAATACCATAGTGATATATGTTGGTTTAAATTTTGTTTATATGTAAAGTAGAATTAAACTTAGTTGAGGATTTTTAATATTTTTAAAACAGTCATAGTTTCATACAGCTACTTTTGGGGCCCTTTTTTAATCTCAAAGCATACAATTGGTCGGTAGCGTAGTTGGTTCAATCCCAGCTTCATGTGCTAAAGGTTCTCAGTTCGATCCCAATCAGAGTCAATACATTTTGAGAAGGATCAGCTGATAACCACCGGCTGTTCATTTGTCATTGGGCTATTAATTAATGACACTTTCTAAGGAATAGTCGGCCTTAGTTTGTAACAATGACTACATTCGCTCATCTACACTCATCACACTCATTCGAAATCCATATTCGCCCATATCTTGACGATCGGCGTCTTATGAATAAATAAAAATAAAAAATATATAAAAAATAAAAATAAACAACAACGGTTTACGAAATCAAGTTACACCAATGTTCAATTTTAACTAATGACAGCTTACAACTATATTTAATAATTTGGGGAACTTTCCTTAAAATAGTGAACGATATTATAAATTAATGGACATTAATTCAAATAGTAATAACAAGTCCATGGAACCGCAATATTTTGGTGTCTGTCTATAAGGTGTTAAAACTGTCGATATTGCAGCCAGGGGAAATAATAGATTTGGGCATTGTAACCTTCCCTGAGCTTTTGTAATATTCTTTGTTTTTTTTTTTTTTTTTGTTTTTTTTAACATGTCTCAGATTATGTAACAAGAACTTTTATAAAATTGTAAAGACCTTCTTTAAGAATACTTTTACTTTAGCCAAAATAAATATTGAAACTACAAAACTTAACTGTTCAGACTTTTAAACAAATTAAGAAATAAACAAATAATAATAAGTGATATTGTTAAATCATAGTGATGAAAAAGCAATTGAGTGCCAAAATCATAAGGCTACGCTATTCTTCTAGTAACAATTAAATGACAGTTACAAACTGTTAATTTTCTTAATTATTTGTAAATGTTTAAATAAATATAAAATAAACTTTCAGTATATTCTACGGTAGTGTAGATGAGGACCTATTAACACAGCCTATGTGTCGATAGAACTGTGCTTTGTGAATGAGATAAACAATAGTATGGTATCAGGAGTTCTTTTTGTTTTTTATAAAGATAAAATGTGTGTTAACTACAGTAAAGGTAGCACAAGTCCGGGGATGTTTACTATATAGCATACTATAGCATGTGAAGTTGTAAAACAGCGTTTTAAAGTATATTATTTTAAGTATAATATTAATTTTATCGAAATTCATACAGATCAGTGAAGTGTTGTATCGTTTATTCCTTGTAATTTTGTAGGCCTAACAAATTTTTTCTCAAACATATAAAGTAAACATATTTTATGGGAACTCCATAGAGCAAAAGAGTAATGAACAAAAGAGTAAAATGTTGTTTCTTGTTATAGTTAAATACTATTTTTAATATATTTCATTCCAACAGATTCTTTTTATTTTCTACGCCATTGGCATTTTCTTCAATTTTGATCTTAACGTTGTTATGGGTAACCGTCCAAAACATTAAAGCTTAATTTACTTGGACCTTCCGGTTTCGAACCCTTGAACCCCTACAATGAAGTCGAGAGTGCTAGAAAAGGTCTCTCTATGCTAGAAATAGGCTTAAGTTTCTAATTAAAATTAGTTTCATGAGGAAACACACCATTCTAGATGTAAATTCCTTTAACAATGATTATGTATATTTTAAAATCTCATCCAATATCTACTAAGGGAATATTTAAGGTTTTTATGAGGGATGCTGCTCATATAGTCAGAAAAGGAGCACAGAGGGAAAGGATTTTACTTTTAACTGTCTTTGCCAAGAACGCAGATGGTGGATGTGGGTGAAACTATGACGTCATGACATGTAGGTCCAGCTCGTTATGACGTCATTCAAAGTGAAGGGAGTTTACGTTTGGGTAATAATAGATCAAGTACAAGTACAATGAGTGCAATATCAAGTACAATATGACGTAGGAGTACAAGTAATATGGTGAATAAAGTTCGTTATTTTAGTTCAAATAATTGTTGCGTAACTTCTCTTTTACTAAAATATCCACATTAATTTTCTTTTAAAGGAAATGTTAATCTTGATAAAATAGTTTATAGAAAAAGTGTAAACTATAAATGAAATAGGTCCACGAATGTATCCCTGTGGAACTCCAAAAGAAATATGTTCTGAATCAGAGAGGAAACACTTATATCGTACAGGCACCAAATGGACGGCTATTATTGGAATACGACAAAACCAGAGGACCTACGCGTATTTTTCCACCCACCCACCTGTACACTTACGGTGGTATTGATTCTCATAAAGGCCCTAATGAAATAAACTGTGAGAGCATCAGTGGCGTTGTGCTACAGAGTTTACAAGTGTTACAAAGTATTGTGGAGATTGTAGGGGGTAGCTTCTATACTCATTCCTCTTAATACCGATATGTTGTCCACTCAACTACTAGAGAAGTCTGGTGTGTCGTTGTTGGGTGGTAGACAGGGTCCAGGCCCGAGTAAGAGTATTAGGCTTGTCAATTGTCTGAAAATCAGATCAATACTATGTGGTTCGGATTCCATTTAAAGCTGTAGACCCTTAATTTCCCTTGTTATTGAATTATTATAAATGGCTCTGCGAAACGTTTGACCTTAGTTAGTAACAATGACTACACTCTTCACATTCATGCTTCCCTCATATTCGGCCATATATCTAAGATCGGCGTCATAGTAACGAATAATTAATGAATAGAAAATATCTCTTGGCTGAATGGTAGATAAGATCTTGAGCCTGAGTTGAATTATGACCTTGAATGAAACTTTTTACGAGTAATATGCACCCCCTCTTACTCTGAATAAATTTCCTGCAACAGAGTAACATAAAAGAGGAAATCGTTTTATACTTAAAAAAATAAGTAATCATAAAATTGTAAAACACAATCTTACATCTAATTCCTATTGTACAGTAAACACAAAACCCTTGACTGTATTTCAACCTTTTTCGAGATCTTAACTAATGTTGACTCTCCCAAACTGAGTTGACAAAGCGTCTGGTCAAGTTGATCTCAAACACAAAAACTCTTGACAAGAAATGGTCGCTTTTCCCAAGACCACAATAGTGACATAATTGTATTCTCAATGTTTCTGTGATCTCAAAGATCAGTATTTTAAATAGTATTTCAAACATAATGAAAATTATTTAAAGGAATACAATATCTGCTTAAATATCACGATACGTTACAAGATAAAGAATGTCGCTAACTGACGTTATAAACAGAAGTACTTGCTGTTTAAAATGTTATAAAAATTACAGCAATTCATAATAAATTAATATATGACACAGTTTCTTGAAAGCATCTTAAAATCTATTTTTGCATTGTTATAATATCATAAATTGTGTACGTATTGCCAATCGGTCGTCTATTACGACGATGGATGGTAAGAATTATCAATACTTTTTACGCGTTTATGCGACTTAATTCAAATAAAATAAAATATTTATAATAATCTCATATTGATTATACAATAAGAACTGTCTAAGAAATAAATACCGTCATAAATATACAGCGTGGAAAATACATGGAAACGCTTTCACAACAACGTTATTTCTTTCCATAGATAATTTGATAATTTATTTTTTTTTTTAATGATTGTGTTCCATTAAGAATTATTTTTGACCAGAATAATTTGCTTAAAACCATAATCATATACTGATAAGAAATAATATTGTTCAGATTAGTTACTTTGACATTCAAATGACCGCTACTCTGAAAAGGATAAAAATTTCGAAGTACGGTTTGCGGCAATCTATTTCTCTTGAATATATACCTTTCATTTGATACCAAACTCGATCTAGGCTTACGTTGAAGATTTTAGATCAACTCTTCGAAGGTCGTCCTTTGAAAAGATGAAATTTCGCTATTTGTGTCAAACCATGATCGCGTACAAGATTTCACTTTTACAAGTAAAGTCATACAAAAGTTGTGAAAGCGTTTCCATATTTTTCCACCCTGTATTTATCACTTATCTTCTGATAATTTATCTGAGCCACCCTTTTTTTAAACTTACCCCACTCTTGTGTTAAAATCATAATTAGTCTTTTTTAATCGATTATACAGATTCCTTAAACACTCCCCCTCCCATTAGCCATAGTTAGATGCTCTGACTTTTTAATTATTATGCAATATTGGGAGTCCAAGGTATTGGAGTCAACTTCCGAATTCTTCATGCGACATGTGTATTAACATTACTGGTCTTTTCATCCTGAAAACAATGGTGTATTTAAAATTCGAAAGGTTTAGTTTTTTCTTTTTTTAAGTCTTTCAATGTAATTTTCATTAATATTTAGTGGAAATGCCATGATGTATCTCTCTCATTGAATAAGGTACGACCCTTTTGAATTTTAAATACACCGTTGTTATCAGTGTGAAAGTACCATTAATGTTAATAGACATGTCGCATGAATGTCTTTTCATTAGACTTCTACATCGTTAAGCTACTCATATCTTGGAAAAGGTACAATTCTTTGGAATTTGAAATAAACCGTTGTTCAAGGACTGTCTTCTCATTCAGAATTCGTCTACCTATATAATGAATGGCGTAACAGAAAAAAACTTAAAATATAAATTTTAGAAAAAAGTGGGGAGAAGAGACTTTATGACCACTCTGTACATCAAAGTATGCGTTTTGCTAAAATGAGGGAGCAAATATTCAGTTTATATTCTAGATAAAGAAAGAAAATTTACTAAATTGTAAACAAGAACATATTGTGTACACATAAGTCAATAACGAATTATTCATCTGAATTAAACCTTACGAACCCATTTATCATCTAATTAGGCGTTAGTTCCCTCAACAATATTCCTTTTCTTCCCGTAATGACTTCCGACTTGGCTGTTCATACTTCCGTTCAGATATTACATCCAGTACAAAAATGGATCAACAATGACGCTGATCTAAATGCATTTTTATCCGAGGTACATTAATAGATTTATTTAACTTTATTTAACAGCCTTATAAAATCCCTCAAGAGTCATTACCCACCATAAAATAATTTCTTCTACAGTCTGTCCATTCTCAAAACAACGTTTCGTGCCATCGTAATTAAAGTCGTTATAAATTATGACATAAAACTAAACTTGCTAAAATTAATTAATTTTGTATTACTTAAAGATATCTAAATAAAATGTATTTATGCAAATTTACAATGAAATGGAAATGTTTTTAATTGTCAAAATTAAATTTATATTGTAAATATAGAATATTGAGTTGCCATCCAATTTTCATGATTAACTAACTAGTCAATATGATTCCCACGAACACAAATTCATAGAAAATATTCAGAGGAATTGCCAGTTTTCTACAAAAAATATATTAAAAAATAACAACATCGTTAAACCAAACTTACATTAATATTTTTTTCCTGAAAACGAACATAACAAATTCGTCATACGACGAATAATAACTGGTATATTTAACATAAATACGAGTCAGGGCAGGTTAAGTTAGGTTAGGTTAGTATAGTTATGATAACCGCGAATAAATTTTGCTGGCCTATCTAACTTAAACCAACTCACCAAAATAACATAACCTAACATGTTTTATAATTTAATGTTATAAGATTAACAAACTCCAATAAACAAATTTTAATTGAAAAGTCTGTTTGGAGAAGTGTTATATATGGATCTTTTTCAAACATAATGAAAAAAACTTTAAGAAACACTCTAATGTAAATTTATCATTTAAATGTACATCAAAATTAAAATATTTACTTGGAAATCCAAAGGACAAAATAAAAAATGAAGAAAAGTCTGGAATCTATGAAATTGAATGTGACAATTGCAAAAAAAAATATAATGGCCAAACCAAAAGAAAAATGTCAACAAGATTAAAAGAACACAAATATCATTTTAAAAATTATCAAGAGGAGAAATCAGCGATAGCAAAACACTGCATCAATTTCAACCATAATTTTACAAAATGTAATTTACTAAAAGAAGTTCAAAATAAAGGACAATTAGATGCTTATGAAAGCTTATATATAAAAATTCAAAGAAATTCTAGTTAATAAGGAACCAGGAACATTTGAAAATTCACCATTATTATTTTTAATTTATACCATTTTTATATATTTTTATTATTTTCTTATTTAAATTATTCCATATGTTTTATTTTTATTTTATCATGTGTTTTTTAAAATCAATGAAATGTAAACAATGTAAAATTTAGTTTGGTTATAGTTTGGTTGTCTGAAGATAAAAACTTTGTTACCGAAAGGCCCTACACAATTAAAATTTATTTACTGGAGTGTTTGTTAATCTTATAACATTAAATTATATATCCATCCAGTAAGAATCGAGCTTGAAGAATGATAACATGTTTTACTAAATATATCACTTTTTATTTGTATAAGAATTGGATGTCATGTGTGTGTGTTTAGAAGGGCAACTGCATAATATTAATGCTATAAACATAGTTTTTGTGTAAAATGATTTTTCCTTTTTAATTTTTTTGTCATTGGTATTTCTACCGTAAAATGTCAGCGGAATCGTGTTCATAGGGTTAATATTGACTAGTTAAAAAAGATCGTGAAAATTGTATATTCACCTTTTTTAATGGCATTTTTGTTTCGAGTTGCAAACGTAGTTAGAGGACTTTTTACACGATTTTCAACTGTACATTGTTAAGGAATCTATTTGTACATTTTCAACTGTACATTGTTAAGGAATCTATTTGTACATTTCAAATCCGCTCCTAGGTAATAAAATCGAGATTTAATTTTATGTATTTGTCATATTATTTTAAAGAATCACAAACTCTATACGTTAACTTATATTGATAAATTAGCATTATTATTCCATATGTTATCATAACTTGCAATTTTGTATATGTTCGACCTAAATTTATGAGGTTGGCGTGTTATATGTTACATGAACTGAACCACTTTAATGAAGGTGACATTTCATATGTGCTTTAAGCCATTTATATCAGCTACAGTCTTTAAAATGTTTTTCTAATAGTTTTTTTTAACTTATTGGGAAATAAATCATTATTATTACGTACATATATTTTAGAAAATAAATAAATTGGTGTATGATGAAAGTTTCTTCAAAAAGCAATAACAATTTCTTCCGGTTAAGATCGTGTTGTGGACGATTCTTACATTTTGTCAAAATGTTGGGTGCTACAAAACAGTCCGTACTTACTTTCAGACCATGTCAGAAAGGGTTGGTATAATCAATCTCAACAGTGTACCTGTACAGTTAAACTTTCAAAATTACTTTATCGAATTCTTGTTGGTAAGGAAAACAATCAAAATTAGGTGCGCAGGTTTAATAACAACAGAGGGTATATGATTTTCGATATGCTCACAAATAATTATAATTGGGCCGGATAGTAAGTAACCTGCGTATTATTCAGCACACATGGGGGTTTCAGCAGCGGAGGGAAACTTCAGTTTTTTAACGCATAATAACATGTGACTAGTTTACAATGGACAAATTACTCATCAATTGGTTCTATTTAACTTAGCTTCTTTTGAAATTCACTTTAAATTTGTTTTAAATGTAAAGTGATATTTAAGTCCTACTAAGCTCAAAAAGCTATTGATAAATATTCAAAGTTAAAAACCTACGTCATAGTTTTATCAGTTTTATAAGACGTTACGGTTAGTTTGTTCTTGCACCGAACTTTAAAAACAGGAACTTCAAGAATATTCATATATTGCCCAGAACATTGGGACTAAAATTCCCTCAGCCCTAATATCCTCTAGCTACTACTACTAAAGCATTCCACGAAAGTGAATAAATTGAGCTTTATGGATTCATTAATTCTGATAACTTACTCTATAATGACAAATAATACTAACCAAAAATAAAATTTCAATTTTTTGTGATAAGATTTTTAACAGTTAGCAATACATTAATTAGAAAAGTTAAAATGATTTGGATACATCTCTAAGTAACGCTTTCATTTAAGACGTGTGACACTACACAGCACTTTCAGGATATACGTGACTTGAGCAGTGCAGACAGTGATAATGTAACAGTGATAGAAATATGCCGTAACTCAGGACTTAGGACGTGTGACACTACACAGCACTTTCAGGATATACGTGACTTGAGCAGTGCAGACAGTCATAATGTAACAGTAATAGAAATATGCCGTAACTCAGGACTTAGGACGTGTGACGCTGCACAGCACTTTCAGGATATACGTAACCTGAGCAGTGCAGACAGTGATAATGTAACAGTGATAGAAATATGCCATAACTAAGGACTTAGGACGTGTGACACTACGCAGCACTTTCAGGATCTACGTGACCTGAGCAGTGCAGACAGTGATAATGTAACAGTGATAGAAATATGCCGTAACTCAGGACTTAGGACGTGTGACACTACACAGCACTTCAGGATATACGTGACTTGAGCAGTGCAGACAGTGATAATGTAACAGTGATAGAAATATGCCGTAACTCAGGACTTAGGACGTGTGACACTACACAGCACTTCAGGATATACGTGACTTGAGCAGTGCAGACAGTGATAATGTAACAGTGATAGAAATATGCCGTAACTCAGGACTTAGGACGTGTGACGCTGCACAGCACTTTCAGGATCTACGTGACCTGAGCAGTGCAGACAGTGATAATGTAACAGTGATAGAAATACGCCGTAACTCAGGACTTAGGACGTGTGACACTACACAGCACTTTCAGGATATACGGGACCTTCGTGATGTTTGTGACTGTCCATACTTCTTGTTCATGGAAGAATTCACAAGATATTAAAAAATTTATATTAACAAAATTGTTTTAAATTTTTATTTTTTAATATATATTATTGTTATAATAATAATTACTAAGAATTCATGTTCCCTCTGTATTAAAGGGTTTCTTCAAAATGTTTTGTAATTTTTTTTTTTCAGAACCAGTAAACCTTACACCTTGAATGTACTACATTTTAGAGTTTATTTTATGTTAATACAACACAAGTCTGACTACTAAGTTTCTCACTCTCTCATTTCAACTCGTGTCACAATATTTCGTGTTAGAGAATCTTCTTCAATTTTGGAGGACATGTATTTTCACGTCTCCTCAAACAACATCAGACACACACGGAGTTATAACGATACTCCATAAGGGCATATTTGTGATCAACTTTGTTACTGCCAGAGTCTCTTTTGTTTCAATATTCGGAACAATGCAAAACAGGCTACGTGTATATCGATAGTTTCGATAATATCTGGAAATATTAAATGTATTGATGATTAACAACAACCTATTTTGGTCTTATTCATTAACGTTTTACGTACGGACGGGTTAAGCCTTTTAGGAAGCTGAGCCAAATATAAATTGTAAAGAGTGGTCAGGACACATAAAAAACCTGAATAATCCTGAATACCTGAATGTCGTTAAAATTGGGTCATCGTGTCGTGAAGCTTTCAGGGAGCTTGATTTACTGACTTCACCCTGTCTCTATATTCGTGCACTGTCAATTCCAGTGTGAACTGACTCAGGGTGCTGATGTATGATTATTATTTACAGAATATTAACCAACTAGTAGGTATATTATCTATGTCCATAGTTACAATGTTGTTCTTTAATTGCAGGCATTTTGTAATTTAGAACAATGTAATGGTCTTATATGTTTCAATTCAATTCTAAAATAATTTTTTCAAGAAATATTTTCATGAAATATATACAGCTTAATTTGAAAACGTAAGTGTAATGCGTGTAATATATTTGTATTATTTATGCTACTATTATTATTCTATTGACCTTTATTACAAAAACTGTTTGCCTTGAATGCAACCATTTAGTTGTTTTCTTTAACTGCTACGTACCAACTATACTAACAGTTATGTTGTCAACAAATACAAATGATATTAATACAAACAATACTTACTTTACACTTGGCTTCTTTACTTGTAATTTGTATCCGAGGGTGCCATCACCGCTTCTACCCCTTTTAGCAATCTTAATTACGATTTATAAACAGTAAATATTTTTAAAATTTCCTTTCTGATTCTATTGCCGTTCGTCTTGTATATTTAAGTGAAGAACTTTGTTTTCTGTCTTAAATAAAGTTTATGTAAATAATTTTAACATTCTCTGATAAATATTGAAGATTATTATATTATGTACTCTATGTTTTCATCATACTATAGAAGCAAAATAAAAACATCTGTTGATTGTATTAATCATTCTTTGATCTGAATACTAAAAAGTATAATGTTGGGTTGTGTGTGTACAATAGTAATAATTATTTTTGTGAGTGTTAACTAAAATTATCTTTTGATGTTTGTTTGAAATAAAACTTGTAAAAGCAACACTGCGTAATAATTTATATTAACAGGTTATGGGCCCAGACAAGCATTAAAAATCTGAGGCGTAAAAAATCGGTAAGAGTTATGGCAAGTGGAACGGAAAACATTGAGAAGCTAAATGATTCGGAATCATTTAAATTTTGGAAGTTTCAGACCACAGTAATATTTAAATCTCTGGAACTGTATGATATCGTAAATGGCGATGTTAAATTAGAAGCAATAAACGACAATGATAATAAACAGAAAAACGAGTGGAAGAAGAAGGATGCAATAGCCCAAAAGATCATTGTAACTTCTGTGGATAAGAAATACTTGGTTCATATTATAAATGAAATAACATCTTATGGTATGTATTCTAAGCTTTGTCGTATTTTTGAAAAGGATGCAGAGTAACAAAAATGCAGTTTGCTGCAGGAGTTTTTTGATTATAAGTATGAGTTAAATTCTGACATGACAAATTTTATATCAAATATCCAGAACATGGCAGTAAAATTTAAGAGTTTGAGTCAAAATATTGATGATGATATGATAATGTCTAAGCTATTATCGTCTCTACCGGACAAATACAAGAACTTTGCTACTGCTTGGGAGTCAACTGCCAAAATAGATCGTACCTTATCTAACCTAATGTCACGCTTGATAGCTGAAGAGGCTAGATGTAAAAACAGTAATGAAAATGAGTCAGGAATTGCCTTTAAAGCCAAAGAACAAAGGTATGAGAAAGGTAACTTTATATTTAGTAATTTTGATAAGAAATCTAGTAGGTTTAATCAAAACACTTTGCAAAATAATAGTATGCGAAAATGTTGTGTGGGTAACAAACCCGGACATTTGGCCAACGCATGTCCAAATAAAAATAATCAAAGATCAGGTTGTTCTACTTGTAAAAAGAAAAATCATACCGACAAAGATTGTTTCTTTAGGAAAAATAAAAATAATGAAAAGAATGTTTCTTTTCTAACATGTAACAATTAGAAACTCAAAGCAGTGTTTTTCTAGTGGACTCAGGTTGTACAAATCACATGTCTAATGATATTACATTGTTTAGTGAACTAAATAGTAAAGTAAGTGAAATCATGGTTGCCAAAAGTGATCAATCCATGAAGTCTGAGGGTAACGGTAAAATTGAAGGTCAAGATTTTTATTTGAAGCATGTATCAATCAATAGGAATCTGTTTGTTCCTGAACTTTCAGCAAATCTGTTATCTGTAAATTCAATAATAGAAAATGAAGGAGAAGTTGTTTTTTCAAAAGATAAAGATTAGTAAACATAATGTCACAGTGTGTGTCTACTATGTATAAAACCCAACGGTTTATATATAGTAGACGTAAAAACAGATAAGCCTAGTAGCCTATTGGTAGAAAATAAAAATAACTTATCTGGAAATGATTGGCATATTATATTAGGTCACCCTAGTGTTAGTTATATGAAAAAACTGGTAAAAATAGATAGAGGTAGGTATAGAGTTATCAGAGCAAGAATGCGAAGAAGTTAGTAAAATTTGTGAAATATACATTAAGGCCAAACAGACTAGACAACCGTTTTCAACAGAACGAAGGCGAGCTGAAAGGCCTAATCAAATTATACATAAGTTACAGATCTATGCGGCCCTATCGATCCTGTTACTTGGGATGGTAAAAAGTATGTTCTTACTTTAATGGATGATTTTACTCACTATACAGTTGTGCAATTACTGGAAAATAAAAATGAAACTTTTGGTTTCATTAAAGAATTTGTACTTGAAGTGGAGGCATTGAAAAATTTGAAGGTATCAGTCATCAGATGTGATAATGGTGGGGAATTCACGAGTAATGAAATGAAAGATTCGTATAAAAGTAGAGGCATTGTATTAAACTACACAATTCCTTACACTCCACAGCATAACGGTAAGGCGGAACGTTTGAACCGTACGCTAGTAGAAAAAGCTAGATCCTTGCTCTA
>JAQJVL010002587.1:25000-40000 GCA_035578905.1 Stictocephala bisonia
GTTTGGACCGAAGGTGTTTCACCTTGTATCAGTAATATTTACCTTGTACCGTACTGGTTCACCCCCTACTCTGTATGAACAAGTTCCTCGCACAGATCAATAGTCTAAGGGGAATGGGTGGAGTAAGAATTAAGAAGGAAGATTAGCTTCTTAAAAAAAACAATGTATCTAAAATATATTAACCATTAACAGTTAGAATGGTGAGATCAACAAATATATTTTTCACTGAGTTTGAATATTTATTGTAGGTAGTTTAAATATTTAAACATCCCCTCCACTTTTTTTAAATTTAATAATGAAATTGGAGGTGTTGTTCTTCTTATTTTGTTATTTTTATTGTTTATATTATTAATTTTTATTTTGTATCATTTATTTTTTAGATAAAACTGATATCAAGCTCTCTGTATGATATCCTATAAGCTTGAAATAATAAAATGTCCTAACTAGAGAGAAATAATTGACCTTACACACGTATTGAAAGGCTTTCTTTATAGGTTGAAAACTGCGGGGGGGTTTTCTTGTGAGGGATTGAGTATTTGAGATCAACTTTGGCACGCCTGAGAGGCTTTGTCAACATTAGTTCGGCAGAGTCAACATTAGTTAAGATCTTCAGAAAGGTCAAAATACTGTTGAGTATCAGTCTGTCACAACAATAAAGGCGAGACAACGATTCAAATAGTACGAATGGCACAAATCAATGTAACTAGAAATTATTCAGACATATATTTAGATTTCTAAAATTTTATAGCAACCATTTAGTATCATATTCGTACGTATTGTTTGAACCGTAACACCCTTATTTTTCAATTTTTATCAAATCATATGATTCGTATCAAATTATTATACGACAAATTACATGGAAGACAAACCAACCTTCCACCCCCCCCCCGTTTTTCTACATTTTTTTAACTAATTATACGTAACACTATTTCACCGTAACTGTTATTACACTACTTATATTTATTACACTTTTTACGACATTTGTTATGTTTCACAAATGATGACATAAACAGCCTGCGATACCATCACCGTCTCCAGATCCCTTTACTTTGTGATGACGTCATATTACAGATGCCTACACTGTCGTGAGATGAAATGGCGTCACTAGGTCAAGGTACACTCTCGTTCTTTGTGTCTGACCTTGCCAGATTGTACGACAACAACATCTTACAGATAAATTTAGATATTTACTTTGCTGCAATGGTAACCTGTAAATCGCGCCCTCTGTAAATCGCGCCCTGTGAAAATCGCACCCCATGCGTCGTCACGTCAACCCTCGTCAACGTCAATTAGCACAATATTAACCCTTCGCACTTTATCCATTCATAGGTTAGGTTAGGTTAGGTTAGGTTAGGTTGGGTTAGGTTAAAAGACTAAAGAGAAGCTACCAGGGATAAACCGGGAGGTGGACCATTCCCGGTCATTCCCCTTATGAAACGGCTGTCAAGTGACGCTCGCGGCCCGTGACTCAGAGGTTGAGGTAGGCAGGCCGCGATTTATCCAGATTTTTGATGGGGCGCGATTTACACAGGGCGCGATTTTCATGCATTCGCTGCAACTACTGTAGTTGAGGTTGAATCAGGTCCAATTGCGTAAATGTTGTCTAAACCTTACACTGGCTCTTCAAGGCACAAACCCGATACTCTAAATATGCTCAGATATAAGGCGACGACAAAACTTTGTGCGTATTTTAGGTGAATATGAGTGATTACATGAGTGTAGGATGAGTGTGAATGACCTGTAGTCTGGGTCTTATAACTAAGGGACTTATAGCTTTATGTGGAATCCAAACCACATAGTAATGATTTATTTAAACCACTATTACAATACTTGATGTCACTCATCACACTCGAGTATTGCTCACACAATATCTGTCACTGTTTGTGAACTGTCACTGTTAAACACTGTCACTTCCATTTCAGGCTCAAGACCAAATATTCGCATATCAGTGACTGATTGAATCGTTGATTGAGGGGTGCCTTCATATAATGTGCCGTTGTGAGTCTTTAAGTTTTGAAGCTGTCTAGATGGTTCTGGAAGAGCGTCTAGGTCCTTTCCAGTGCTTTCTGATAAATTCTGGCTCCACCTACGGGCAAAATTAACTGTCATTCTAGCACCTTCTAGGAGTAACAATTGCCCACATGGGAAGGGGGTGAAAATGCCTTGGTGGGTGAAATTGGTGGTAATTGTCATGATCCATGACAATACATTCTAAATACAGCTCATTTAAGGTCAACAAAATATCTCATCATAAGCTTACAGATTAAGCACATAATATAAATATTTTAAATAAAGCATATATTTCGACTAAAACTCTTCGTAACCAAAACGTATCTTCAGACATTTAAAAAATTGTATTGCAGAGTTTTGGAGAGTTCCAGATTCAGAGGGAAAAGGCATATTGGACAAATTCAAGGAAAGCTAAAACATCAACATTTCCAATTTCCCTGGGCTCCAATTCCAACATTACGAAACTTCTTGTCATGGTTTCTAAATTGTGTAGTTTTTCTTTCTTTGAATATATAACACAAACAATTAAATACCTTAGTAATATTTCATTTACCCTCACCCAATGAAAATAAACCGTCAGTGGCCACAAGAAGTACGAGCTTGAGATTAGGGGAAAAAATGGTAACATATGTAATAAGGTAGATTACATAAAAAATCAATAAGATACGAAGATTATTACATTAAATGTCAATGTCGTATATTAATAAGTTAAAACCCCTTTTACATATTGTATATATAGTGTTTAGATAGATATAGAAATTCATAATTCTATTTTTTGTGGCTCTTTATTACGAAATATTACGAACCAATTTTAAGTCGTCATTAATAAATAACCCATCGTGTCTTGATAATTTAAAAGGAAAAGCTATCCTTCTTCTAATTGAACTAAACATTTCAAATTAGCAATTTTTTCATAACATATTTTCACATTAATACTAATATTGGATTGGTTTAAACATACCGTGGATACAAATTTATGTCACGAAAGACTTATTCGTGGCGTTTAATTTCCTTCCTCCACTTGAAATTAGACTTCCGACTTTAATTAAGTCATAACAATTGATATTAGTTGCTCCAAATGGGTCGCAACGTGCTGTTTAATTGTGCGGTTGTGTTAGGGGTAGAAGACATGTATGTGATTACATCTTTGTTGTCAAGAAGCTTTTAAGTAATTTCTATAATTCAGTTACATCATGCATTCCAACAAGTTTTTACATCGTTATTCAATACGCACATTAATCTGTTTTATATTTTGTAATCAGCAGAATAGTTTCTTTAGACATTTATTTATACATAACTTTGAAAGTATTAAAAGATTGTAATTGAAGGAATTGTTTGTTTATGTAATTTACTTAAGTACCCTACCAGATGAATATTCATCCAGTCCGTCCCCAATATTTGTTCTGGTCCACGATTTTGTGCGAGAAATGCAATAGTTCATTTAATGAGACGCCAACACTGATTATGCGTACGGTGAATATGAATGATTGTATGAGTGTAGTATGTGTGTGTGGATGACCTGTGTAGTCTTGTTATTCCTTAAGTTGACTGTTCCTTAGAAAGAGGCAATTATCAATAGCTTGTGGATTGTGGAATCTAAACCACGTCGTATTGGTTTGATTTTCAGCTGACTGGTGTTAGCCTGATACTCAGTTCTCTTCTCTACACAACACCTGGACCTTGACTACCACCCAACACGGACACCCCTAATTTTTCTAGTAGTGTCCACGCCGATGGCAACCATTGAGGGGACACAATTTCGGTATTAAGACGACTTAGAATAAAATCTCATACAATCTCATACATATCTAGACCCCAAGTAGCTGAGTTTACTGAGTCACTTAGGCCACAGTAAAATTAAAGTTTGATAATTATTTTTTATTTATTTTTTAATATGTAAAAAAATGCATACTTAAGTTTCTTTTTTAGATACATTACACCAAAATATTCAATCATAATTTTTCGACATGCATATGCATAATGACAAAATGCATATGCAACAAGGGAGTAATGCATTTTTACAACAGCGTTAGTCATAATTCAAAGTTCTACAGCCCCTAAATCTCAATTACCCTCTGCTAGATACTCCCTTTTCCACAACCGATTTTCCATACTTCAAGCCACCCTCGCAGCTGCAGCAACCACAGTCACCCTTTTCTCATGTCCACCCAACGAAATTAATTTCACTAAAAGTTCTTGCCACCCCCTTAGAGACGACAGATGTTTGAAAGTACAAAAGCGTATGAAATTGTCATTGTTCGTATAACCTGAAAATCGTTCAGAAGAACTTGTGTACTAAAACATGTACATCATATAATAATATTATAATTTAATTAAAGAAACTTTGTTGTTTCCATATTTCAAAGCATTACAAATATTTTTATTTGAATGCAATCTACTAAAGAGAATTGAACTGTGTATAAATATAAATCAAAACAGGTATAAACTAGCCACCTTACAATAATAATTTCAATTTGTCGTATATTTATGTTGTTAACAATGTATTTGTAACATGTATTTTCATTGTTCATTATTAGTCAGTACGACTCCTATCGTATATAATATTGGCCAATATGAGGGATGAATGAGAATGATGATTGTAGATAAACAAGTGTAGTCATTGTTACTAGCTAAGGTCAACGGTTCCTTCGAACGAGCTATTTATTAATAGCCCAACAATCAGGGCAATTAAGGGACCTAAAGCTTTTAAGTGGAATCCAAAGCACGTAGTATGGGTCTGATTTTAAGCTAATGGCAAGTCTGATACTCAGTTATCTTCCCCTCACAACACACGGACATTCACTACCACCCAACATGAAAACTCCAGACTTGTCTAGTAGTATCGACACTGATAGCAACCGTTGAGCGGACGCCGTGTCGGTATGAAGAGGACTGAGCAAAGAACCTATCGTCTAGAATCTCCACAACACTTTGTACCCAAGTAGCTGGGTTACAGCACTGCACCCAAGTATTATACTCAATTAAATCTACGACATGAGCGTGCTTAGAGGTGCTTGAGTAAATATCTGACTCGTACTGATGCCGAGAACACACTTGCTTACCAACCCATAACAATACAAAAAACAATCAAACTGTACAGAAAAATAAAAACAATACGAAAATCCGTTTTGATAAACAACTTACTTACACACAAAGTCACATATTCAAAGAAGTAAGTTATCAGAAAGGTGCAGATAACAAATTTAAATATGCCAACTATGTATGGCGTTAACACGTCGTTATGGTTGTGACTGGCTAATATCGTCAAGTCATTGGTTGAAGCATTTTGAGCCTCCACGTACTTCCGGCCCTTGCTGTACGAGTTCTCTGAGGTCAAGTTGGAAGATTAAATAAATGCAGTATAGAGAAGTATATGTGATCTGTAGTGAGCTGTAATGTATAAAATAATTAATCCTGTTAGTGCAATTTTATGTAAAATTGAGTTTTAACAGTTTCATTGGCTATTTTAATAGCTTAATGTTAAGATAAAAATATCCTAATTTACCGTCACATAACCCCAGAAACTTATAGTTACTATATGGATTAGCCCATTATTATAACGTTGTTTTTAAACATTTAACAAGTTAGGAGAGCCAGTGCCAGAGTGGTCTAAGACGTCAGGACTTTTACCTGAGTTATAAATAGCGCAGGTTCGAGTCCTGGTCTTGATTGTTACTGTGCTATACTGCCCCCCACCCTTTTCTGATGAGTTCCCCGCACAGACCAATAGTCTAAGGGAATATGTTCAATTGGATCAAAATTGAGATCTTCTTTCTTTAAATAAGCAAATTTTCACATTTTCAACGGCTACATTCATAATTTTTACGTCCACCTAAGGGAATTAAATTTTCTCTAAAAGTTCTTGCCATTTGCATGTTTTAAAGTGAATATAAACATAAAGCTCATCAGTATATCGGTAAATATGGCAACCCCTGTTATAACCAGGATTTCTGGCACACCATTTTACGTGAAACAGCTAACGATATAGGAGTTTTTATTTACTAAAAACTCATACGCTAGGTTATAATGCATCTGCATCTCTGTCATAAACAAACGTTTTATGACTTTCGTTATAACCAGTTTATATCACTCGTTCGCATTCCCTTAAGGTTTAGTATTATTGACTTTATATACGCCTTTCTCAGCACTGAACTACGAAAAGCAATATCAATTAAATTAGTAGCAATGATAACATCTATCAACATTCAGGTTTATGATGAGTTACAAATGTAGAGAGAAATATTGTTAAAATGTCTACTAAAACAGCATGTAATGATTTACGAATTACAGTATTTGTTATTATCTTATTCTAACACTGATAAATGTGTTGTTAGTGGAGTCTCAAACAGTTTTGTGGATCCCAATATCATTATATTAATTGGGTTTCAAAAAATTGCAAGTTTACAATTTTTGTACTACTATTAATATTTCAGAGACAAAAAATCAAAGCCTCCAACAAAAAAAATTTTTATAAAATGTAAAGAGTTAAAGGTAAATATATATTCTGTTGAAGAAAACTAATTTGTAATTAGTATGCTCATTCACTAAAATCTATAGTGAATAAATTTAAGACAAACCAAGTTGGATTTGTATTATTATTTTTATACTTTCTCAAATTCTAACTGAATATTACTTGAAACTTAGCCTATAACAATTTCTTTGGTTGGTTTTAAATAAATTTTCTCAATACAAAAATAATGTTTCAGTTCAGTTTTTTAATCATTTTTAAGTGTTAATTTTTGTAATGCAGCCATTTTATATTGTTTAGTACAATTTGCATTGTAGTTACTATAATTTTCAGTAAATATACAATTTATGCTTCTAACTTAGGCCAGTATTCCACAAAAGAATCATAAATATTGTCAAATATGAGATCGGATCAAAATGGTCAAAGATTATAAAAACAATAAATACTTTCAAAAGTTTCAGTCCTCCATCTAAATAACAGTTGTACATACGGGAGTATGTAAGTAAACATAGGTTTAGAAATATTGTATACCATAAAATACAAGCAGAATCACGTGAGCCTAGATTATGAATTTTTCAGTTCTAACTGAAAAATTTGGCTCTCTTTATTTCTCAGCCATCATGAACTTAAATCTATAAATATAACAGCGAAATACTATTGACCGACTGATCAAAATTTCTCAAAAACTATAAAACCTGGACCATGAAATTTGGTTCGGATATTTTTTACTGGCTCGAATTCAAAATCAAATCAAAAATCGCTTTATTCAAGTTCAATTACACAAAAAATAAAAAATTACAAAAGAATGTCTCTTGCATAGACTACTTACTGGTCTGTGTGCAAGAGAGAGCTCCTCCAAGGATCGTACAACAAGTAAGTAACAAGAATAGATGTTTAAATAGTTTATCTAAAAGAGCTGAAAAAACTGTAACATAAAAATCACGATATACGTCAATCAGAACCCTTGTTACCATTCACCTTACGAGATAGTTTAGGACGGTAGAACTTGACGTAAGGGGTTACTTTAAGACAATTTATGAACAGCAAAATTATGAATTACTAAATAAATGTCTGATTACTTCTAACTAGTTATAAGAATTTCTGTGTCAAATTTCCAATAGTGTTAATTCTTATTCAATAGCATTTCCAATCTGTTCATCCGAGTTTTACATAGATAATATCAAATGCAGGATCACACTCCCCACAGTCAAGACTTGACTTCCCCTCCCCCCTCACTGAGTACATGCCCTTTATTTTTAGAGCAAAAGCTGTTTAACTAACTACCGAACATATGCTCGTTATTGATCAGACATAATACCTTAATTTAATAGGAAATTTAACACTATCTTGTGGTTAATATTTGAAATGGTAATGGAGTAAAACTTCAGAAAATCCCTTAAAGAAGCCAGGTCTACGACTAGTAAGATTAGGTAGGGGAATAGTTTCTATGCTATATGATTAAGTTTGTTTTGACATATACTACTAAATAGGATTGTACAAGATGAAACTATTATTGTAGCTGATAAATTGTTCCATTTAAGGTATAGGTTATAATACAACAGGTATGGGTTGACCTTTCTAATGGTGAATTTAAAAACAGAAGAGGCAATTACATTCCATTATATGTTCCTACTTTAACTCCACTTCACTATCTAGTTTCTGTTACCCACAGTACTCCAGTAAACGTACAGAGTGTAGCATTGACGAATGTCCAGTCCGTGCCTTGCTTACCCAAACACACTCTTTACTTAATTTGTTGGGTCTGCGCGAGTTGTGTTGAAATAACCCCCCGCCTCTCCTCCCTCCAACTGTAACTGCACTGCACTATCTAGTTTCTGTTACCCACAGTAACCCAGTAAACGTACAGAGTGTAGCATTGACGAACGGTCAGTCCGTGCCTTGCTTTCCCAAACACACTCTTTACTTAATTTGTTGGGTTTGCGCGAGTTGTGCTGAAATAACCCCCCCCCCTCTCCTCCCTCCAACTGTAACTGCACTGCACTATCTAGTTTCGGTTACCCACAGTAACCCAGTAAACGTACAGAGTGTAGCATTGACAAACGGTCAGTCCGTGCCTTGCTTTCCCAAACACACTCTTTACTTAATTTGTTGGGTTTGCGCGAGTTGTGCTGAAATAACCGCCCCCCCCTCTCCTCCCTCCAACTGTAACTGCACTGCACTATCTAGTTTCTGTTACCCACAGTAACCCAGTAAACGTACAGAGTGTAGCATTGACGAACGGTCAGTACGTGCCTTGCTTTCCCAAACACACTCTTTACTTAATTTGTTGGGTTTGCGCGAGTTGTGCTGAAATAACCCCCCCCCCCTCTCCTCCCTCTAACTGTGACTTCACTGCACTATCTAGTTTCTGTTACCCACAGTACTCCAATAAACGTACATAGTGTAGCATTGACGAACGGTCAGTCCGTGCCTTGCCTACCCAAACACACTCTCTACTTAATTTGTTGGGTCTGCGCGAATTGTGTTGAAATTACAACCCCCACCTCCTCCCTCCAACTGTAACTGCACTGCACTATCTAGTTTCTGTTTCCCACAGTACTTCAGTAAAAGTACAGAGTATAGCATTGACGAATGGCCAGTCCGTGCCTTGCTTACCCAAAATCGCCTTTTACCTAATTTGTTTGGATGCGAAAGTCGTGCTGGAAATACAACCCCTTCTCTCAACCCTTACTCCAAAGTTCACTATTTAGCAATATACAGTAACTCAATGTCTACATTTTTAGCTGTCCCGTTGTTTTGTAATTGTTGTAATTATTTTTATCTTAAGTTCTTCTAGTATACATTACCAGTCCTTGTAAATCTAACTGGATTACGCGTTTCGGGGATGATTCATTTAAAATTTATAAAGCTACAAAAAGCACGCATCAGTCTATCATATTATATGAACCCTAAATAAAATTAGAAAGAGACCGAAAGACATATTACAGATAGCCGTGAGGTAAGAGTTCAGTTGATAAGTTACGGCAGCCTCCATTCGAGACGCGCCAATACAAATGCATGCACCGCTACTGTTTGGTCTCTCGTTTTTTATTCGTAGGCATACTGTAAATATGCTTTTAACGTGTATTATGCGTCGTATCAAATGTGAAAAACTGTGACGTGAAAATGTGTGTCAAGAAATCAGATTTTTGTATTAGGATCAGAAGATGGTTAATCATCACCGACAAGCGTAATCTAGTTCGATTAGCAAGACCTCTCTAGTCAGTCTACAGATACTGTAATCTTGTATTTCTGATATGCATGAAGTGGTTTAGTAAAATAACTTTTAAATGAAGTATATTTTGATTGTTGCTATGATGTGTTGTAATCGATCAAATAGAAGATAAATTCAAACAAATCATAGAAGTGATTAGCACACCAAACCTATACATATGTACATTTCAAAATGTAATATTTATTTGCATATTTACGTTTTATTGGTCTTTTTAGTTTAAAAAAAATTGATCATGTGTCCTGAAGATTACTAAGGTTGTTGAGTAGTTAATTTAGTGTTTAAATAAGGATATTTAAAAAGAAATTGTCCCTGCTAAATTGGTGCTACGTACTTCATGAGGTGTAGTTATATAAGTTGAAATTCCCGTCTTAAATTTCAAACAAGTATCATGACAAAACATCTACTTATTCATTATTCTAACAAAAGAAAGGACATAAAATGTGTATCCTCTGTCAATGTTTGTAGAGTGTTCAGTAAACTACAGCAAATTTAACTCAAAAATAAATGACGAGAACAAATGTATATAATTAATATATATATAATATATATATATATATATATATATATATATAAGAAATTATAATAAATAATACTGTTGATAACACTACAATATTCCACTCATCGCTTATTACAGCAGCTATATTACTAGAACCAGCCACAAACGGAACTCTGACATCGGAATGAATACCTTTGTGTGTCTGTTGCCGTCATTCCTCCCTTGTGTCTCGACTGACTCACATTATTGCCCTCACTTTGAGTTTCCTTCTCTAAAACATGGACAGAATTCTAAACAACCAGCCACATACGGAACTCTGACATCGGAATGAATACCTTTGTGTGTCTGTTGCCGTCATTCCTCCCTTGTGTCTCGACTGACTCACATTATTGCCCTCACTTTGAGTTTCCTTCTCTAAAACATGGACAGAATTCTAAACAACCAGCCACATACGGAACTCTGACATCGGAATAAAGCTCTTTTTGTGTCTGTTGTCGTCATGCCACCCTTGTGTCTCGACTGACTCACATTCTTGACCTCACTTTGAGTTGCCTTCTCTATAACAGATACAGAGATATTATTAGAAGTAATGAAACATTTAGAAAGCTCTTTTGATTCAGTCATTTTTATATTATACATTAGACCTTTATTTGTTGTTATAAAAATTATTTAAATGATTGAAACTTCTTACATCCAAAGAACTGTAGTTTATACTTACATCAACTTAACAGTCTCAATCACACATATAAACATATTTCCAAGTTTCAATATATATTACTCTTTTAAATTCAATAAACTATATATTTTACCAGATGCTATATCAGCAGTTATCTTATTCATTACAACCTAAAAGAAAATCACTGTATTTATCTTCGTTTTCCTTATTTTATATATATATATATATATATTTAAATGTTTTAGCAATATTAGCGTAAAAATTCACATTATAACGCATAGTTTGAAACTAATTTAACTTTTCAGTTTTCAACTTTTCATTCATCTTTAGAGATATGCCAGAACTACGTACGATTCATTCACCATTTTAACATTGATGTTTATGTTACCATTTTGGAACCGAAATAATAACATAAGATCCCTTCACATACAGCTATTTTATATATAATTTAAAATGTCTTTCACAAAAAAATGTAACCAAAAAATTGTAGCGTTAACAATGAACAAACAAACTAAAAACCAAAAAGCTGAGTTAAATCAGCAAAATACCACAAAACAGAATATTTACAGTATAGCATTTGTAAATTATTACAGATTTAAATTTTAAGGACAAGTAAAGTTACTAAAGAACTAACAAAATACAAGTTTTTATATGCAATTTATTAAATAAACCCTACAATTTACTAAATCGAAATTCACTATCAGAGTTATCACTAGCCAAAATTATCAATAAGTACAGTTCATATAAAAAATGCAAGGCCAACATTAACAAGTCGGCCCACTACGAGAGCTATTAAATTAGCTAACTGTTTGTCATTGTTGAATTTATTGTTAAACCTTTATTCATTGATATAATTAAACAAACGAATAGTTTACCTTAAAAACTTCAGAATGTATCGGCATCCTTAATATAAGATTTACTACCACTATGCCCTTTTCTAAGATCATTAAATTTCTTTCACAAAATATTTTAATCATCTAATGTTGAGTTGGCGATTTGATTGTTTAGATAATTTTATTTTTATTTTTAAGTATGCTTGTAATTCGGATTTAAATTTTAACACTAACAGAGAGAGAGAGGGATGAAGGGGGTTTACGGTTTCAGGGTTAAAAGTCCTAAAATCTTTATAGATCGTGGAATATATTTAAAATAAAAAATTATTAGGATTAATCTATTTATCTGTTGTAACCACATTCCGCAGTTATTGTACTCATACCTTCTATTGTAATGCATAGTTATGTCATATTATAAGCTGATTTTTTTTAATAGATGCCTGCCCTAAATCACACAACTAATAAATAATTGCTAATATATATATGCGTGTATTTTTTGTACTAGGTTTTTTGTCTTTCTTGTTTACTATAGGACCTCACCGACAAGTTTTTCATAACTTGGTGGGGCCTAGGTTTTGTACACAATTAAAAGTAATAAATAAATAGTTAAGTAAATAATAAAAGTTTTAATGTCTAATACTTAATTAGTTAAATCAGTACATTTCAGACTCTAGAAAGACTTATATAGCATTCATTTTACTGTACGAATCTATGCCAATTTTTCTATCTTTTTTATTTTATTTTCTTCTTTTTTATTCTTTTATTTCAATTATGAACAATATTGCCACAAATATAAGTAAAGGTTGAGCATAAACTATATTTAATGTTCTTGCTTTGCTAAATTAACTCAATAATCGTAAACCTGCTAGTTAATGCGTGTTTTGTAGTAGAAAATATTTCCTTGTATTTTTTTTTTTTTTTTTTTTTTGCATCTCACTCACGTTTTAATAATTCTATGAACATATTCATGTAGTGAGACAACTGAAGGAATGTGGTTGAACTGAAGTTATAAAGTTGGAAGCTTTGCTCGACGTTTCATTCCCTTTCTACCCCTTGTAATTAAAATTCCACCCTTAATTACGTAGTAACAATTGACATCAGTTGCAAACTGCTCAGAACGTTTTGTTCAACTGCCTGATTTCATTGGGCGTTAGGAAGCCACAGATGTGATGACATCTTTGTTCTAAAGTCACATTAAAGTGTATTATTTTATCTTCTAGTGATATAATTTAGAAATAATTTACAATAACCTTGACCAAATCTATATACCTTCCAAATTTTCTATCCTTAACTTAGTTATAAATTTTTTACGGCTAATATTAAAAATTGACTATTATGGAGAAAGCGTGATTTAATTCAAAAAGGATTAATATTTTATTATAAAATATAATCAGTTGTTCAGGTTATTTCTTATCGATATAGTTCTATATCGTACGTTTTTTTTCTCTTTTTCTGTCAACTATCTATCAAATATTTATATAAAATGTCAATATGTATTGCCTTAAGTTCAGTATTGATTTCTATTCAAATTTGTGAGTAATTTTTTTTTATATTTTATTTTTACAAAGATTTTGCCTTATCGAATAGTTCGTTTTAAGTATTTTTCTTTTTAATTTTTAGAGTAAATCTAAAAGTTATATACTATTTAAACACAATCATAATTAACGAAGTGTCAGGTTTTTTATCAAAATTAATTTTCACAAAACAACAGTTCAATATACCAGTGTGTATATTTAAAGAGAAACCAATTTGGATTATGTGGCTTCAAAATTATAAAATGAAGTAAATTTCTTTAGAATCAAAATTGTAAATTAAATAAATAACAGATCAAGCTTAACAAAACTGAATTCATCTTGATTGCCAGTTGATTCTTTTTTAAGTATTTACATCCGTACTAAAATGATGAAAAATTATCTAGAACACAAAATGCGTTATAGATAATTTTTCAATACAAACTCATTTACCACTTTGGTTTCGGCCAATATAGGTTCACCCAGCAAACAAATTGTCATAATAACAGCGATTAAAAAATGTACGAAATACCTAATCAAAATGCGTGGACTTCAGATCACGACTAAAAATTAAATCGGCATTCTTAATAAAATAATCATAATCAGGCTTGCAATCGCTTTGATTTGTTTTAGGCCTACAGGTTTTCTAAAACTGTACACTTAATAGTACTTCCTAAATTCTTAGAACTGAACGTCAAAAATTCCTTTTTACCACTGAATTTTTGTAACTTATCTGGACAGTCTGATTTTTTGTATTCAATACAGTCGTTCCTATGCAAATTCACAGCATATATTTATCTTTTCTGAATTCTATCATTCTCGCTTCTTGTTGGTTTGCACGGTTAGAAAAGTTGGCCCTAACATTGAAAGGGTGATTTTAATACCAATGCATAGTCAGTTGCTGGAACTAGATGCGAGGGCTGTAATCCATCTACTTGAGGACAAAGTGTTTTGGAGATTTTGCCACCAACGTGGACATTACTAGACATCGTCCATATTTGTGTGGGCAAGATACCTGAGCATCAGGCTTGCTTACCTTTAGGTGATAGTAAATATAATAGTTCGTGGTTCGGATTCCACATTGTAAGAACATTAGTTGTTCTAAATATTGGGATTCAAGATAAGTTGATAAGTTTCAAGGAACAGTTGACCTTAGTAACAAGACTACATCCACACTCATGCTACACATATATAATTGTCACAGCACAGTAAAATACGCAAACACTGTGTCACCGTCTCGTATCTGAATAATCTTAACAATAACAAAGCTTTAATAAACCATCTTCTATTCATTATATGTATAATAAATAAAAAACTAAACTTATTAATGTACAATTATTGCCTTAGAACAGTTTTAAGCAGTACACAATTATAAAACGGGTTTTTAATGCTTGGTGACGACGTATTGTTGTATTTGTACATACTATATATTTTAGCAATTTGACAAATACAAAGCATAAACTTTAAATTACCAACGTGTTTCTATAAAATTGCAATTAGATACCATTTGTAAACATTTTCAAACAACCAAATACTTTTCCATAAAATACATTATGACAATGCATTCATATACGAGTACATGGTTTGATTAAATTTTTTGTTTTACTAAACCTTAATAATCGATTTTTTTTTTTTTTCGAGGAAAGGGTAACATATTATATTCAATTGTTATATTGTGAACATTTATTTGTCCTGTCAATAGATACTGGCTTATTGCTAGTAAAATACAAAATTTGAACAGTTGTAGGTACAATTTCAAGTGAAAATATCG
>JAQJVL010002587.1:45000-90643 GCA_035578905.1 Stictocephala bisonia
CGTATTCAACACCTAATAAAGAACAAAAAATGAAGGCCTACATTGTTTCGTATTTCAGGAAATATTTTTTGTGGTGCTCTGTACAGTATATTAGGGTTAGTTAATTGTTGTAATATATTTTATAAATGTTATTTTTGTCATTTTTGTTTTGATATTTAGTTATTTCTAAAACATTATATTACTTTATATGCGAATATAGGTCATGAATAAGTGTAACGAATATAATGAGAGTAGTCTTGTTACTAACTTAGAAAAGTGTATCTTACTACTTGTCCAATTCTCGGGGCAATTGACGTGCCTACCATTCGAACCCCGTGGTATTACTGATCTCATTTTACGCTTATTCTGAACTCTCATCCCGGAAATATCTGAACACAAGCACCCTTAAACTGTACAGTTGTATCACTATAGGCTGTATCTAACAGTTGTACAGCCTGTATCCTACAGTAGGCTGTGCCTGATCAGGAGGACTGAGAACATGACATTGACAGGCGTGGCTGCTCAGTGGATATGGTTTCGGACTGTGGAGTTTTCCAAGGTTCGAATCCCCTACTGAGCTAACGGTAGGTACGTTATTCAATGAATAAAGTTCGCGCACTCGCCTGCAGGTCCAAGTGAACTGGAGGGTAAACTTTAGTTAAACCAAAAACTCATCACTTTCATCCTCCACAACACTTAGCCCTCATGTTCGTGAGTAATGACATTACACCACTGTAACGCTGTGGTTTTATGATTTAGTTACTGAATTGAAAAATTAGTAAGGTTTCGATTATTCAAACATACCTACGCTGTTTAATTCGAGTATTTGATTGATAGTTGGGGGGGGGGAGTTTTTCTATCATATGGGTATCTACATATTTGTTCGGCGTATGTTATTGAGGGAGGGCCTGCCACTGATAACTATCACAGAGAAAAAGAAACAGAGGTCACTTTCTAAAGCAGCAGTAAATGCTTTGGTGGTACTTACAAATAATGTAAATTCGTACTTTTGTAATAATAATTGCTTCTTAAATTCATCAGGAGGGGAATATGGTGAGGGGCTGATAAAAGTGCTGGGCCTGCCATCCGCACGATGTACTGAAGAACTAACTCGACAGTCCAAGTTTCTATAACTCGATACACATTCAGCGCACTATTGGATGCGACCTCTGTTTGTTTCTTCTCTGTGTAGTATTCATGTAAAGAGAAGAATGGTTTATGTCAGATGGATATGTAATATTTACTAAGCTAGTGGAGTGGTCGTAGCTAGGGAGCTAAGGTGGTAGTTTGCCACGAAGCCGTTTCCCAATTAAACCAACCATAATAACAGTGTTGGTGGCTCTGTGCACTCCCGTGGTTGGAAGTCACCTAGTTGTTGGCCCCCAGGTTAAGGGTTAGAGAGCCCTCTCTAGCTCTAAGAAGCCCTTCTTAGCTCTAACTTCACCTGAAAAAAAGATATCCTTCAACTTTTTAAGCTCTACTTTTGAGTATAAGTAATTTTTAGTGATATTTTACAGTGATAAATTGTCTCTTCGCTTTATCACTGTCATAAATCACCCTTCCGTTAACCTGATAGCTTCGATATGATGGAAGTGAGTGAACCGTGAAATTCCACGTTTGGGAAATGCTCTACTGTCAGTTCCGATAGCAACCATCCATTATGGACTCAGGAAATGGCCGAGGTAATCTATATCAAGTAGATTTTCGTCCTCTATATGAGATTCGTCTTGATCCACAAACGAAATCAATCCATTTTTAAGACAGTTTGCCAAAGTGAACGATGCAAAGGTAATGAAGCCTGAGATTTTACAAATTGTTTATTATTATTTTATATCACTATTAAGGCGTCGATCGTAGAAGTGTTCGATAATATGAAAGGTTAATGAGTGGGCTGAGTGTAGGTAAACCAGGGCAGTCATTCTTACTAAGTTCGACTTAGAGAGTGCCATTTACTAATAGCCAGGGTATCTAAGGAAAATACAACCTTACGTGGAATCCAAACCACGTAGTATTGGTATGATTTTCAGCTAATTGACAAGCTTGATACTCGGTTCTATTTTCTACAGAACATCCGGATACAAATACCACCCAAAATGGAGACCCCATATCGATGGCAACCATTGAGCGGACGTCGGGTTGGTAGTATACATTTAATTTTACCGTTATTGATTTGGTAATATTTTCACGTCCACTTTAAATATATCCTTAAACTTTTGATCGTAAAAGTCAACGATTTCATAGGTTTGTAATCATTAAACATTTGCTAGTCCTTTTTCTTCCCAAAAGAGAAGATTTTTTACATTTTTAAAGTTAATACTTTCATTAACGATGTTTAGACTAGTTAATGATTATACATCCAAGGCGAAACCAAACCACAAGACAACAAGCACTGTCCGGGTGGTGCGAGTCGACATATCTTGCACGTTTATAGTTCATTTAATATTCAGCAATATTAAATCAAAACTTAACGATTTAACATTGTTGATTCATTTAAAAATCATCCTGCTTAACTTAATATTACAGTAGCATTTAGGGCCCAAAAATATGTACAATTGGATTGAAAAATCAAACTAAATAAAGGTAGACCTACTATTGTCACCTAACTTTCCCCAGTTAGGTTAACAAATTCTGCAAATTATATTATGTAAATTACAATTTTAGAGTAGTACTTCCTCTTCAGCTTATTGTCTTGTGAACAATACGCCGACTCATATTGAGCGTACTTTAAGGAGAATATGAATGATTGGACGAGTGCGGATGACCTGTGTAGACAAACTGAGATTTGACTTAAGCTCAGAAAGGCAATTTATCAATACCCCAACAGCTAAGGCAATTAAGGGACCAGGATCTTAAATTAGAATTTGAACCACGTATTCTTGGTCAGATTATCAACTGACAAGCCTGATACTCGTTACAGCATTCTAAACCTTGACTATCATACGACACAGACACCCAGACTTCTCTAGTAGTGTCCACATCGATGGCGACCATTGAGCGGATGCCTTGTCGTACTAAGAAGGCTGTGAGAGTAGAACCTATCTCCTATGACTTTACAAATTGTTGTCTTCAAGTAGCTGGATTACAACATTATAACGAGTTACAACAATAATTAGGGCGAGCCGGTGGCCGAGCGGTTATAGCCGTCAATCAGTTTAGATCACCCCATTCATTGTATTTATTTACAAAGTGTTGAATAAATATTATTTTGACTATGACTGGAGAATTTACCGGTAATGTTCCCCTTCTACTGTACTGGTTCACCCCCTTACTCTGCCTGAATAAGTTCCTCGAACAGATCGATAGTCTATGGAGAATGGGCAGAGTAAGGTTAAGAAGGAGTTTGGTTTCTCCTTTAATAACAAAAATATATGAAAAGGGTGAACTTTCAATAATTAAAAAACGTTTAAAATATGTGCAAACGGACTTGAAATGCATTAAATATTGAACGTTCGTTTCGCAAAGGAGTTAAAGGAGTTAAGTACAGACTGGCGATTTACTTTGCCAACGGGGGTAAATTAAAAGTGGTGCTGGAAGGGGCGGCAAATTTAAACGTTTTCTACGACTGAAAAGACGTGTTTCATTTTGTACTTGGTTAAAATATATTTAACTGCTTACATCACGTTACATAGTGGAAAACGGCTGTTTAATGTATTCTGAGCCATTTAACAAAGATGCCCAAAACAACAAAAGGGAGCAGCCCGACGTCGTAAATTACGTTTTCTTAAATTATAATCATGAGCTGTCAGTTGTTGGTTCCCAACCGTTTAATTTTTCTAAAGAATTAGTAATTTCAGGATAAAATATGAAACATCGTACCATACTTTGTTGCATATTCAATTCAATGGTTTACGTAATTTGTGTTTGAGGTGAAAATGTAATATCTAACAAAGGATTAATACGGCATTAATATAATTGCATAACCGAAAAAAATAGTAATAATTAATTACATTAATTAATGAATAATTAAGACACTGATCATAGAGATATGGGTGAATACGAGAGGTGAATGAGTGTAATAAATGTAGATGAACGAGTGTAGTCATTGTTACTGACTAAGGTTAGCTGTTTCTTAGAGAGAGTCAATAAAGGCAACACTTTGACTCCAAGTAGCTGAGTTACAGCACTGCGACCAGTTCCGACATAATTTAAAGATATGTGGGGAAATGTAACTATATTATAGTTTAGTCAATAATAACACTACTATTACTTACACTTGATAAAACTGTATTTATAAATCTAAAATCCATTAAACGTTGAATAAGTTCATCCTTTGAAAAGTATTATTCAATAGATAATCTATATTTATAAAAGAGGATGTTTGTATCTATATTTATAAAAGAGGATGTTTGTATATATATAAATATATATGTTTGAAGTTTATGCGCTGCCAAACCATCCAACCGATCGCCATGAAACTTTAGGATGTTGTCCTGTATACTCCCGAGATGGTTTCTGTGAAGTTTGATGCAGATCCGTCCACAGGGTCCCGCCCCACGGGCTTCTAAAGATCCCATGTTATTCAAATGGAGAATCTGAATTGTTTACAAAAAACATATGACTGTGTGGTTTAATGTAGTTTCACATGCCATAAGCAGATTTAAGTTCTCACAACAACAGTACTGTATATGTTTTGATTTATTGTAGTTCTACATTTCACCTTGAGAGTGTAGCACACACTACTTTTACTTGATCAGGTGATCTGTATTTGGTGTTAACCTTTTTTCCTCGGTAATTAAAACATGTGGTGAAATGTGAAAATAAAAAATAAATAATTTGTTTTGCAGTTTACTTTTTATGACATGCCTCCTAAAAAATCTAATATTGGTATAAGAAACAAAAATGCTCGAATTCTTTCAGCTATTAGGTTCTAAATCAAACTCAATATTATGACCGGCGAAGCGGGCGGGTACAGCTAGTATATATATATATATATATATATATATATATATATATATATATATATATATATATATATATATATATATATATATATATATATATATATATATATATATATATATGTTTGAAGTTTATGCGCTGCCAAACCATCCAACCGATCGTCATGAAACTTTAGGATGTTGTCCTGTATACTCCCGAGATGGTTTCTGTGAAGTTTGATGTAGATCCATCCACAGGGTCCCGCCCCACGGGCTCCTAAAGATTCCATGTTATTCAAATGGAGAATCTGAATTGTTTACAAAAAACATATGACTGTGTGGTTTAATGTAGTTTCACATGCCATAAGCAGATTGAAGTTCACACAACAACAGTACTGTATATGTTTTGATTTGTTGTAGTTCTACATTTCACCTTGAGAGTGTAGCACACACTACTTTTACTTGATCAGGTGATCTGTATTTGGTGTTAACCTTTTTTCCTCGGTAATTAAAACATGTGGTGAAACGGGAAAATAAAAAATAAATAATTTTGGTATGTCAATGAAAAATGAAAGGCGAGACAACGTACACTGGGTTCAGCTAGTATGCATATATGTGTATATACAAAAGAAATTACATACAAATAATCTATCGATAAAAAAACAGGGTCATCTAGGACAAATTAATATCAGTTACACTCAGCTAAATCGCTTATTTTTACGTCGTAATTTGATTTATACTAAAGCATATTGAATGTTGCTGTACGAACGAAACGTGTACTTTTAAATGTTTATGTTCATAAATTACTTCACCATTCATATATATTTTCTCTATAATGTTTCAATTTACTGATGATGGTGTGAAAGGGTTGCAAAAGAGCATTATCTCCTAAATGGGGCAGAAGGAAAAAAAACAGCTGTAATTTAATTCGTGGCTTTTGTAATTGCATTGTTTCTGAGTTCCAAGACAAGAGTTGTGTTTAAGAAGGGAACAAAAGCAGGCAAAAGATAATCCTCTTAATAGTCAACTTTAAGATTGCTTTTGTTGTGTTGAATCTCATTTACAACTTTGTGTGCTATAGAGGTGGTAATCGCGTAACAACTATTTTGTAGTCTTATCAATTAGTTTCATATCATTTATACCAAACAAAACTATACATTTAATTAGAATTTGCATTGATCAAAATTAAATGAACAGTTGATACAAATTATGATGGGTTATTAAGTATTAAAGATGACTTTTAATAATTTATTACATATATTCGTCGAGGATTGCAAGTTCGTTTGTGAGTGTTTCTTCAGTAGCTGTGAAGTCCTTATGTTTATCAACATTTCTTATCAGCTAAGGCAATATCGTCAGCATATATATAAATATTCTTCACTTGGTGATTGGGATGTCAGCAGTAAACACGTTAAATAAAATTGGAGCAAGTACGGACCCCTGTGACAGACCATCCACAGGTTTAGTTTTGTGACAGGAGGTAATTTGCTATTTATTTATTTATTTTTATTATAATATAGTGACTTTTGGACTTTTTTCCCAATCAGCTTTTACATAAATTAAAATTTTTAAAAATAGTAGCTGGCAAAAAAACCATAAGATATATATATTGATTACATAAATGATAACTATATAATTTTCAAATACCCAACACACTTAAAACGTTTGTCTGAAATTGGTTAAGAACTATCAATATTTTTCATGAGAGACGATTTTTTTACTCAGCGGAAATTACGTTTTTATTTAAACTTGACATGAATTCGAAAAATATTTGAATCTGTAACAATTATTTCTCGAGATATAAATCACGATTACATAATATTTTACAAACGCAGGGTGAAACTCAGTATTTTAGTAGTTTTTAATCAAAATCAGTAACATAAACTTCGAAACAAGTCCGTCTCACTCACTCTACACACGCTCACTGCTGTTGATGACTTCTCATCTCTTGAGCAGTGTCTTATATAGTGTAAAGTGGACACGTACACCTAGGTTGTAAATTATATAGACTAGAACAACACATAATAATATTTCCATGGTTTATATAAGTAACTGAGTTTAATATGAAATGATAACAAATAGATAAAAGCTTAATTTGAGGGTATCTATGTACAGTCTACTACCCTTTCTGAAATATTTAAACTGTTATGGAAGTGGGTAAAATTAGGATGACATGTCTGTGGTTATTTCTCGGAAAACTCTTTTTGCCCTAAAAAATTGGAAAACATACTTTATAAAAATGATTCTGGCCTACGACAATTATTTCTCGAGATATCACAGAACAACTAGATTTGTTGGAAACTGCGTTTAACGTATTCTTAAAAAATATCACAATAGTTACAAATTTATTTTTGTTTATCTTTAATTTCACAAAAACCTGAGCAAATAATAAAATTGTCTTCTTATCTACTATAGTAAAATGTTATTGAAAATAAAATGAAACTCTTCAACAAAATAAAAATAAAGAGTTTTTTATTTTTACAACAAAAAATTTTTTGCCTTTATTTAAAAACCAAATTTAAAAACTTTTCTCAAATAATAAAATAAAATTAACCTTTTAATGTTTCAAATGATTCTGCCTCAGGAATGTTGCTTCCAGAGACCAGTCGATTTAAACCAAAAGCGTCGCCCGACAAATCAATGTCGCGCACAATCAAGCAACACACTGCACGACACAGCACAACTTCTCAAAGCTTCCCGAGGGAAAATGGCCGAACTTCGGACTGTAGCGGAAGAACGGTTAGAAAAAAGTGGCGAACTCAATTCAACAAAAGACGGTGGCGAAACTGACCGAAAAGACCGTTACTCGAATATTTACGTGACTCCCCTCTACGCGAACTTAGCCTGGAAACAAAAGGAATGAAAACCAATCAGGGAGCTTCGGGGAGGAAGCAAACGTAACAGCGTCACCAAAACCTGTAAATTGCAGAAAACATGTCGATCTGACTCACATGAAAAGATCTTTATCTAACAAATATCGGTTGTTTTATTTCTAATAGGAAAAATCTACTTTTTTATTTGAGGGGCTGATTCTCAATTTTTATGAAAAACTGCAAATTTTTTATTGAAATTTCATAGAGTTTGAATTAATTTTCTATTGCAAGTACTTTTTAAAATATTTTAATTTTTCTAAAATCAATGTAACAAAACATTATTACATAACTAATCACAAATGTGTAGATATGTACACCAGACGGACGGACGGTAGGCCATCCCAGAAGCCAGGTACCCAATTTTATCACTAAAAATTGTTGGTTATATAGGCTAAGGTCATGTTAAGTAAGTGACAAGTGTATTTTTAGGCCTAAAATCACAAACCCAATTCATATATTCCTGTTAAAAAGCAGAACAAATTTTTAATCCGTAGCAATTTTACGACAACATTTTTGTTTAGAGTATCTTTTAAACTAGTCTTCCTATATTCCAGCAGGTCTTCGAAAACGGCTTCCGTTGTTCAAAACATACCTAAAAAATAAAGGCTCATTTTTACCACCGTAAAAATATTTCTTAGTTTCAGAGGATCCCAAAGGTGCATAACAACCCCTTTTTGCACAAAAACTACAGTAATGTCATTCGAGTCATGTCCAGTGCAGCCAGCACATACTATATACACCTCACGTAGCTCCTGATTGCCCAGTCTGTGGTCACGTGGTCACAGGCCACAACAGTGATTGGGTACTTCTGATCTGCAGGAACGTATTTGGTCTCTAGTGCCTGCACAAACAAACAAAAAACCAAATAACGATTATTAAATTGTAATTGTGTATGTTGATAAAAATTTTAAAACACTTAAATTACGTTTTATCAATCAAGAGTACATTTTTTGCGTTTCTAATGAAACAAATGTTTAAAGTGATTACCTCAAAGGTAAACTTACTAATGTAGATCGAAACAGATTCTTTAAAATAACCTACATAAGATAGTTTAACTTTATATTTAGTGTTACAATCGTTTAATTTTAGGTTTTTGAATATAACTTTATAATGAGCCAAAACTATTCTATACGTTTTAAATTCTTATTTTTTATAATAGAATCAATAGTTTAGGAAGTTAATTTCGAGTAGTATAAGATGATTGATTATAAACTGAATAATAGTCAACTCTTACGTAGCTCGAGAGTATTCAACATTTTTAGTCTCACAACTTGGAAAAAATAGCCAAGTTGTATAATATTTTTTTTTTTTTAATTGATTGTTATCATTTTTAATTACATGCAGTATAATTTAATTCATACCATCCTGATTTATACTAATTTAAATGTTGAAATTGTTTCAAATTGTCCGTTAAAGTATTATATTCTACTAGCGGAGTTCTAACTAAGAGCAAAATACTTTTATAACAAAGCTGCAAACTGCTATCACATGTTATTCAATTCCTCTTGAGCTATAGTTATGAAATTGTCTTAATGATCGGTAGGCGTTCCGCTCAGTGGTTGCTATCGGCGTGGACACTACTAGAGAAGTCTGGGGTGTCCATGTTGGTTGGTAGTCATTGTGCGGATGTTGTGTGGGGGAGATAACTGAGTATCAGGCTTGTCAATTAGCTGAAAATCAGACCAGCACTACGTGGTTCGGATTCCACGTAAAGCTGTAGGTCCCTTAGTTTCCCTGGCTGTTGGGCTATTAATAAATTGCCCTTTCTGAGGAATAGTTGAACTCAGGTAGTAACCAGACTACATTCATCCACACTCATCCTACACTCATATAATCATTCATATTCGCCTTAAAACACCAACAACGTTGTGTCGGCGTCTCATATGTAAGAATTGTAAGAATTGTAACACAGTAAAAAAAAAATACAAAATACCACCTATATAATCATTACATATCCTGGTGCTTGGAATCATAGCGAAAAATATATCTAAACTGCATTATTCAGGGTGTTTGCGAAATTTTTAGCCGAACTTTAGAATTTAGTTATGGACATAAAAACAAACAAAAATGTCATATAACAGTATGGTCTATCTCGCATTGTTAACCGTCCGTCCGTATCTTTATGGTTTTTATAAAAAAATGAATATCTCAGGAATGTTAAATGCCACAGATTTCAAACTATTACTAAGTAGTAATACTAACAGTACCTAAACGTGCAATGATAGTTCAGCCATTTGGAAATACCTTGCGTTATAAAAATTTAAAACTAACAAACTAAAAACCAATAATTTTCCTATCCTAAGCTATTTCCAAATAATGTTATAAAACATATGAAAAACACATATACGTTTTGGTGCTATCAGTTTTACCATGTATGCAACATTTGAAATATGTGGCATTTATGGTTCCTGAGATATTATTTTTTTATAAAAATCACAAACATACAGAGACTGTTAACGAAGCGAGATAGACCATACTGTTATATGACATTTTTTGTTTGTTTTCATGTCCAGAACTAAACCCAACAGTTTGGCTAAAGAGTTCACAAACACCCTGTATAATTGCAGAAGGACACTGAAGCTATAAACCATGTCACTTGATGTTTTTACTATAGGTCCTCTTAATATCGACATGGCGTTCCCACAACGTGCCGATATTCACAACGTGCCGTGTTCACAACGTGGACACTTCTGGAGATTTCTGGGGTGTCCATGTTGGATGGTAGTCAAGGTTCAGATTTTTATAGGGAAGAGAACTGAGTGTTAGGCTTCTCAGTTAGAAGAAAATCAGACAAACACCACGTAATTCGCATTCCACGTAAAGCTGTAAGTCCCTTAGTTGGCCTGGTTAATAATAAATAGCTCTTTCTGAGGAGCAGTCGACCTTGGTTAGTAACAATGACTACACTCGTTCATCTACCAGACATTCATTCGCCCCTCATATTCGCCAATATCTTGGCGATCGGCGTCTTACTAATGAATTATGAATTGTAATACGTTTTAAAAACCATATAGTCTAGTTTTTAGTTTTTTTTCCCAACTAATTCAGTAGCTATAATTAGATTTTTCCCTAGTCTGTTTTTACAATAGCGTGTGCAATTCTGCAGAGTGGTCCAACACAACAGAATGAAGTATAAATAAACAGGACGTTAATGATCCGTGAAATACGAGACAATAAGCCATTCACTATAGAGCATTACTATTCATTAACTCCTCAGCAAGACGCGATAATCGTGGAACGAAAAACTTTGTCAATTTACTTTAATGGCAGTAAAACTCTACTGAGTCGTAAAACTTGAGTAAATCGTTCAATTAAACTGTGCAAATTGTGATCCGATTTTAATTAATAGCTCCTCTAGTAGAATAAACAGTCTTTATGTCAGTCTAAATTAAGATTAAAAAATCGTCTGGTTCACGATAGCATTGAGATGTGTCTTTGCCCCCTCCCCCTCCCCCCCCATAGAAAGGCTGTTATGAAGTAACCCACCTGGCAATTCCAAAAAGGACGGTATAAAACATAACGTCCAAACACTTTATTATTATTCATTATTCATCATGAAGAAGCCGATAGTAGAGATATGGGCGAATATGGTGTCTACCGTATATGTACAAATAAATAAATATGAGGGGGACGTACAACTAGCGCGCGTAGCGGAATTCAGTTGTCCCTAATGCCGGCCGAACCACCTTAAATAGAGTATAACGTTCCATAGAAATGTTAATTGATTATGTTTGCCTATTATATAGATTCAATTAGATAAATCTAAATAGTTCTGTCAAAGAGTTTGAGCTTACCAAACCACCACTTAGACAATCTCGGTACCAATTTTATATTTATTATTATCATACATTTTTGTATTACTATTTAACTTTAGTACTATTATTAGTTTAACTTACATGTTTTGTTTTTTATTGGTCTTAATACTGCAGTTCTTGTGTTGCTACTTGTTAGTCAAATGTTCTCTTTTTTTACACGACGTGTAAAAAAAAGAGAGAAAATACATGTACTATATAGAAATACATGTGAGTGAGTTCATTTTGTTCAGTTATGTAAAGTCGTCATGTATATCACAATTTTTACTGTAATAAATTGGGTTTCTGCTGTTTTAATAAACTGGAGTAACTTTAGTTTTTGAATCCTCCAAACTAGTAATTAAACATGTGTGTCACCTCGTCAAAGAAAACGTAGGATCGTTATATTTCAAAGTGCTTAATTATAAAACAGAGCAACGTGATTTTCTTTCACTTCACTCAACACTATTTCACTAATTACAATGAAAGGTGTAATTACTTTACTATTTACGCGTGGTGAACTTTTTTCAGTGTTCCAGCCGTATAAAGTTAAGAAAACAAAGGCAGTTCACTCCGCAACTGAGACCCGGCCAGATGATGGACGCACACCTTGTGTCCGAAAACGCGTTCGCCGCGCGTAAATAGTAAAGTAGGTAATTATATCTTTTACAACTTTAAGTGTAACTAGTGAAATAGTTCTAAGTACCGTCAATGACTACAAATACACTAAGACGAAAAGTAGCCATGTTAAAATTTCAGACCAGTCGTCCAGGTAGAAACTCGACTTTACGCAAACGGCCACTAGGAGGCACGAGCGCTCGCCCGCCTGCTCCCTGTCTTTCGGAGCAGCGCTCGTAGCGGCTGTTTGCGTAAGCTTCCCTCTCGCTAGTCTGAAAAATTCCCATAAGAACTTTTCGTCTTAGTGTATTTGTAGTCATTGGTACCGTACTTAAGTACTATATCGGTGCGTACATTCAATTAATATATTCCAGTATTCAATGTCCGTATTGTTGTTTTGAATGGGGAGGGGGAATTAGAAGCTGTGCGACTTCCAGCCAGCAAGAATCTATTGTTTACAAGATCTTTGGTAATGTTCTTCAAATCAAACTGAAGTATAGCTCCACTATTAGTCCTTAGAGAGTCTGCTCAGTAGCTGATTTCAGTGATTTGAATTTTGATAAATTTGTGCCGGTGAGGTGGCCTAGTGGCTAAGGCTTCGGACTGCGGAGTGCAATGTTCAAGGTTCTAATCTCCAATGAGCCAACGGTCGGTACTTCGCTTGTTGAAAAAAGTTCACGCACAGGCATGTAGGCCCATTTGAACTAGCGGGTGAAGTTAAAAAAAATTCTTAAATAAATGTTTTAAGTAAATTTATTTTTGGCTTTGTTTACAGTTTGTATATTTTTCAATCCAACTAAATTTTGAAATAAGAAGAATTTTACGTACGTGCATCAGAAGCATTAAAATAGAATAAAGTAAAGAATCAGCATTTTCAATTGCAATGCGTTACAAAATGAAGCCTAGTTTTATCAGAAAAATACAAAAAATATACTTTTAACAGTTTAAAATTGGGATTATGGAGTTGTTCAAAGTTGGCCGCTCATTCCAGACCTTCTTAATGGTGTAAAATAAAGCAACACACGATCATAAGCTATAATTAATAAGTTGTTTATCTATAGTTGCTAAGACCGAATTTGTATCCATTTATGATCATAAAGTGCTATGAAACAGTATTATAAAACTGAACCAACCCTAATATTGAAGTAAAACTCACACGTGGTAAAAAAAGAGCGGAACAATAAATTTTACGTAGAGCAGGCAAGAATTGAATACATTACTTGGAGATTTAAGAGGGGTTCGGTTGATCAATTCATCATCCGCCAACCACTATCTAGAGGGCGCTACAGGTAACACCTCCCCTCTCCCGTCTAATCACTTCCGGCTGGTTTACCGAAATCCATTTGTTCAACCCCCGCTCCAATTACTTACGCGTGAATATTGTTTTGATTCATTATCAGCGGAAATGGATTTTCTGACTCATTACGGAAGTGAAATTTCGAGAGCTAACAAATGTGTCGGAGATTTATTTAGTTTCCAGCCGGATTTGTTTGTTGTAGTGATGTCTTCTGAAGCCGTTTCGCCATCAATTTAGGGCCATTTAGTGTGGATTGCTTTTATTGTTCAATTAAAATGTTACTCTACTATTATTTAACTCTTTTGACACAGTATATAGTAATATAAACACAGTAGTGAAGCTAACTCTTGAGAAAAATGCTAACTGATCGACGCTAGCGATCCCAGTGGTCGCATGCCACAGCTACGTCATCTCTCCGCTCACGGTCTCTAGAAAAGAAGACTGTAGGTATCACGCCCATCTCCCATTACGTCACGTGAGCGAAATGGCAAAAATAAAGACAAAAATATTAATCTAATTCCCGTAATTACGATTCTAGCTGATAAGTAGTAAACAATTTGATTACTTTTTAGCTGAATGCTTCCATGTAATTGGTAGTTACCAGTATTTAATAGAACAGACAAATCAGCTGATTTCGCCCATGTGACATTACAGTCTACTGAAATGAAATGAAACTATCTTTATTCCATCTGAAACAATACACTTCATCTACAATATAATGTGGTAGGAATATACTCGACCATCCTACACAGTTGCGATGGCCGGCAAATAAAACAAAGAACACTTATCAGTCACTAAGTTCATGACACTGAGAATTGGTGTTCGGCCTCTGTAGTGTTATCATTTATTTGTCTACATGTGGACAACTTTATCTTATACTATTCACATTGCATTGAAACAAAACCAAAGAATAATTTCGAGGCTACTACACAGCCTCGTCGTGAAACCTAGTTACCGTCGTGTCCTAGTTTCCGTCTCTCCGCTTACCGCACCAGGTGTTTGCTATACTACCGCTAGGATCGCTAGCATCATTTGGTTGGCAATTAAAACAGCTGAGCTTCGCAACTGCATGTTTATATTATGTAGTACTGTGCTTTTGCTGAATATCATCATGATCCGATCCTGAATATCAACTATCCTGATTTTGATTTGTGTTTATTATTTCATGTTCTGAGGGGGAAAGTACAAAGAACAGAACGTAACAAAGAACAGTTTTTATCAACAGTCTCCCTTCAATTGTAACCCCTTTCTGTGCAAAAGTATTGTAAAGAATATTATAAAGAGAAAGTTTTTATTTAAGTGAATACAGATGATTGATTTAAAAATAGAAGTTAACTTAAGTTTTCTTGGATAGGAATGTTATGAAATTATAGTATATATTTAAATTTATATAATTTATTTAACATTAAATATTGTTCTCGACCTAATAATACGCTTTTCTCATTTCGTTTTTAACTATAGCTGTGTACATTGACTTTAATTTTGTGCTTTGTAATGTTTAATTTGTTTTGACCGTAGCACTTTATGTTCAGAGTTTAAAATATGTTCACTTCATTTAAAACGATTTCTTTTTTTTATTTTTTGTTTGTGCCCTTCGATTATATTTTTAACAGGTCTTGATGTTTGGCCAAATTAATTATTTTGACGTTCACATGGTACTTTGTAAACATTTTTTTTTATTTTGATCTTCGTTATTAGGTTGAACTTGACTTTCAATAGTAGGATTACTTGAAAGTGTTGCTTTAATGTTAAACTTGTTTTTAGCTCTTTTATTTATTTTTTTTTTTTTAATGTCTTTTAATATGTGGAATAGTGACTAGTTTAATAGGTTTTTGCTATTAATACTTTGAATTGTTTTATTATCATTATTATGTTTAGTTTTATAATATGATCTCACTGTTTTGATAATCACTGTTTTAATTCTTGAAATATTATTTTGATTTATTTGTCCAAATCTTCATCAATAGATGTAATTTGTATTAATCTGTTAAAAGTACTTTAAGCAACAACTGCTTCGCCGGTTATAATATTGAGTTTGATTATATAATCGAAATGTCCAGCAACCTTTCAGTTTACACTGTATCAAATTTAGAACAGTTGATGATATGCATAATTTACTAATGTACGGTACTCAATTATTTATACATTAGTAAATAATAATTGTAAATAAAATAGTAAATAGAAAAGTGTAGCCTACCCCATTTTTATTATATATGTATATTAGTTAACAGCTGTTAATCAGATAAATCAACAAATTAATATAGCTCCATAAGAATACCATGGGAATTTTAGAGGCCAGTGGGACGGAGTCCTGAGATCGAAAAGAAAATCCTTTCTTAGTGAGCCTCTAGGGGCCAAGATAAATCAATGTACAACATTTAAAGTCAATTGGACGTAGGCCTATAGTTTTGGAGGAATAGTAATGAGTGGTAAATGGCTTAGGCATATATGTATGTATATTTCCATTTTTATATTCTGGATAGTTAGAATTTAAATTCTGTCCAAAGTGGATTTTCTTCGAATAAAACCAGTTCTTCTTTGTCTTCGAAATGAAACTTTATTGTAGGTCGCAAATTATTTTTATGTTAGAAAAAATTTTCACATTCATTGTAATTTGCTTTACAAATACAAAATATGCTCTCTAACTATGGGCGATAGAGACCAATCTCAACACTTTATGAACACGGAAGTAGTGGCAAATTGCTTCCACTTACCTGACCGGAAGTAATCGTATAAATTAATCCGCGCCACCTTCGTGCCACCCCTTTGGTATATTATTTGCTCGCTGTTCGGGTTCAAGTTTAGCTTGGGTGTTAACTAGGTTAGAATCACCTAAACTTACATAAACCGGAAACACATATTTTGTTTTAGTGTAGTGGGTAGGTATTCAGTAAAAACTAAATGTGTCAGCTTTGTGGGTGGGAGAGCAATACTGACTCGAGGTACATTCGGTGGGTGGGTAAGCAGGTTCTAATATTCATTATTCATTTCTAAGACGCCGATCGTAGATATGTGGCGATTATGAGGGATGAATGAGTGTGATGAGTGAAGATGATCGAGTGTAGTCATTGTTACTATCTTAATTTGACTTAGCTCAGAAATGACTATTTATTAATAGCCTAATAGCCAGGGAAACTACAGTACTTACAGCTTTACGTGGAATCCGAACCACGTATTGTTAGTTTGATTTACAGCTAACTGACAAGTCTCGCACTCAGTTTTCTCACCTACACAACATCTGATCCTTGGCTACCATCCAACATGGACACCCCAGACTTCTCTGATAGTGTCCACGTCGATGGCAACCATTGAGCAGACGGTGTGTCGGTGTTAAGAGGGCCAAGCATGGAACCTATCGCCTGCAATCTCCCATACACGTTGTCCCCAAGTAACAGGGTTACAGCACTGCTTCACCAGTGCTTACAAAATAAAGAGAACAAAAGATTACCAAAATTATAAGAAGTTAAAAGTTAGATGAGAAGCCCACTTATGTACAATAATTTGTGACAAGTAATAACGGGCAATAATGTGGGTTGGCAAACATTCAGGAAAGTTCACAAACGAAAGAAGGAAACGGTCGAGATTTGTTTCTGTCTAGCAGTACACACAATCTGAGGACGGGATTGGAGTGAAAAGTAAAGTTTGCTGCCGCTCATAACTCAAAGGATGCTGCAGAGGCCGTCTGTCTCCCCTCACCTCAGCACCTTTGTTCAGCAAACAAAGGAACATAATGTATCCTGAGCCAGATGTTTTATAAGAAGAGGAAGTGCATTAAGAAATGCATGCCATTAAATGGTTGTGTAGTTAAAAACCACGTCGGCTCGTAGAATGGCTCGTAGAAATCTAACCTAACTAAACCTAACCTAACTAAATATAACCTAACACAACCTAGTTTCCTGAGGGAAAGGAGAGTTCTAGGAAAGGCCGTTCCTAGATTGCAGTTCAACTTTGGGTTTATTGTGCAAACCCAACCCAACCTTACCAAACGTAACCTAACTAAACATAACCTTATCAAACCTAATCTGACTAAACCCAACCAACCTAACCTAAATGAAGGTAACCTGACCAAACGTAATCCAAGCTAACGTCGTAACAACACTATTAGGTCAGCAAATATGACAGTGTTAAATTAGTATTCGTCTACGTTGGAATACCCTTCTTTAAAAAATTGAGCTAATTTTAAAGAGGCTATTTAATAATGTTCTTCGTTTATTGAGTGAAATCATACTGATTATTCGATTATTTGAATATTTATTTTCCTTTACCAGCCGAAGCAGGATTCAGGCTGACGATCTTCCGACTTTGTTTTTGGTCACAGTACAATAGCTAGCTTATCGAAAATTTAATAGCTTTTAGTTGTGCAGGATAAAATACTAGATCTTACCAAAATGTCACAGTTTGTTGACAAGTACTTTGCCAAGAAAGCTCTTGCGTCAATCGTACTTACAGTAGGATATCACTGTGTTATCAAGTTAATTATCGACCTGCATCAGGTAGTATTCCTCCAAAGTTTAAGTTACCATTTACCATCCCATCGACTGACAGATGGTCAGGAATGATTGATTGAAGGACCTTCCACGCTAGAGACCTTAAATCTCTTTTTTACGAATAATCAATCACCAGTAGAAATAGTTTCGGACGTATACTCAACTCCACTCCTTCGTCCCCAATTTCCCTAAAAGATCGTATAACCGGTTGTGAATCATATCCTCAGGGTTGGTACCACTTATTTTTAAGTGAATTAATTAAAACTATTTATCTTCCAACAATTATCTTGAACCTTTAAAATGTTTAACCATTTAAAATGTTTAACTCCAAGTAATATCTTGTAACAAAATATTATTTAAACATTTTAAATGGCCACAATTTAAAAGGCTACAGACAAAGTAATTGCTATTTTTTTTTATTCGAGGAAAAATTGTATCCTACATTTTTTGCTCTATATATAGCGTATGGGTTTTTGTCAGCTACCGTTTCTTAAATTTAAAATTATATAGGAGATATATTATATACTTGGAAAAATTCTAAAAGTCACTAGATATTAATACCGTACGTAAAAAAATGTAAAGTGATCTCCTGTCACATAACTAAATCCAATCCATCAATCAATTTAAGACATGCCTCATTGATTCTACTTATGATAGCCAAACCCTCCGTAACACAGCGCAAGATATACTCTGTAACTATGTGATCCATTGTTTGGATAGACTCCTCGCAATAACATGATTGATCTAGTGCCAATCCCTATTTGTATTCTCAGTAGTTACATCGGCCTAATCCAGTACTAAACCGATTCAACAATGTTTACTCCCTACGAGGGAGGTTCATCCCACCTACAGGTATTGACGGATCGTTAATAAGGAACTTATTACGTCCATCAAAACTGTTCCACGCTATGGCCAAGGTAATGTTGGGCGAGAAATTTGATCTGCTAAACTAGACCCCATTAGCCTTTAATTGGACCCCCTAACAAGGCATAAAATGAAATGATCTTAAAAGATAATTATAGTACATCAGAACAGAACCACTCACGTCTCACTAGTCAATACACGTACAGTGGTATTGACCCACCCGCCCACCCATACACGTACAGTGGTATTGACAAACCTGTCCACACATACACGTACAGTGGTATAGACCCAACCGCCCATCCATACACGTACAGTGGTATTGACAAACCCGTCCACACATACACGTACAGTGGTATTGACCCATCCACCCACACATACACGTACAGTGGTATTGACCCACCCACCCACACATACATATATAGTGGTATTGACAAACCCGTCCACACATACACGTACAATGGTATTGACCCACCCCCCCACACATACACGTACAGTGGTATTGACAAACCCGTCCACACATACACGTACAATGGTATTGACCCACCCGCCCACACATACACGTACAGTTGTATTGACAAACCCGTCCACACATACACGTACAGTGGTATTGATAACCCCGTCCACACATACACGTACAGTGGTATTGAAAACCCCGTCCACACATACACGTACAGTGGTATTGACAAACCCGCCCACACATACACGTACAGTGGTATTGACCCACCCACCCACACATACACATATAGTGGTATTGACCCACCCGCCCACACATACACATATAGTGGTATTGACAAACCCGTCCACACATAAAAGTACAGTAGTATTGACCCACCCACCCACACATACACATATAGTGGTATTGGCCCACACATTCACATATAGTAGTATTGACCCATCCGCCCACACATACACGTACAGTGGTAATGACCCACCCACCCACACATACACATACAGTAGTATTAACCCACCCGCCCACACATACACATATAGTGGTATTGACAAACCCGTCCACACATACACGTACAGTAGTATTGACCCACCCGCCTACACATACACGTACGGTGGTATTGACCCACCCGCCCTCCCATACGCAAACGATGGTATTGAGGGCGTATGTGCGAGCCTCATGTATGTAGAGGTGGTTTTCGAGATTTTAACCGACCGTTCTGACGCGGGAGATCCTGAGTAATGGTGAGGTGTGGGGCATTCCAGATCTTGTTGAATTCTTTAAGTAGTGCCTCATGGCGTCTTGCTTCTGGAGGAGCTATATTGCACAGCACCGGGAACCAAGGAAGTGGAGTTGCCATGAGAGTGCCACTAATAGCTCTCATGATCCTATTAAGTTGGACATCAATCTTGATGGCTCTAAATTAAGTGTAGAATCCGAAAATTACCAGCAAGGGTACCTTTTTTATGAGACCTTATAGAGTCTCTTCTCCCCTCTTGGATTCGTAGTATTATACTTAGTCATTTAGCATATTTAACTGTTTCCAAATCCAACATTGCTACATTTTCACCTGCTAATCAAGTCATACGTAACTATCAGTATGTAGATTCGTCATGGTAGTAATTTTCCTTGTTCTGGGAAAGTAACACTTTTCAACTAAAACTTATTGGATTCGAATGTTATGTATTGCTTTAGAAGTCTTTAATAGTGAACAGAGTATAAATTAGTTTGTAATAAAGTAACTTTAGAGTATTTAAAATTTATTAATCTGGGAACTCATTCATGATATGGGCAAATATGAGGTATGAATGAAAGTGACGAATATAGATGAGCGAGTGTAGTCATTGTTACTGACAAAGAACGACTGTTGTTTAGGAAGAGTAATTTACTAATAGCCAGGGCAAACAAGGGACCTACAGCTTTAAGTGGAATCTGAACCACGTATTATTGATCAACTTATTAGACTTTCCTAGAAATGAGTCACTACAGATCAAACATTTTAGGTTAGACTTATATTCCATTTGACTGTTTTCAATTACACTTTTCTTAAACAGTACTAATGATCAGCTTCTTATCTTCTAAAGAACATGTGCAATTTCTAAACAAAGTAACTTAAGTACCGTATTATTGTTAAAGCTGTCCAACAAACCACACGTTTATAAGAGAAAGTTCAAAGAACCAAGGTTTACAACTTGTTTACATTCAAGGCAGAACTTTCTTACTTTTCCTTGTCTAGTAATATTCATAAAGGTCTTTTACACAATGTAATAACAGACGTTGTACGCTGAATTAACTATTTAAAACGTCACCAATACGGAAAGTTGTTTCACCAGTGACCTACAACCTTCAAATGTCCTATAACCTTCTTTGTTAATATGTTTCCAGTTAATCAAACATCTTGCACAACTCCCCTACTTTGTCAATAGGTTTTTAGATGTTCTGTAATGCTTAGTCATATATTACATACTATATAATACGTATTCCAGATTTCATAAGATCAGGCATATTAATATATAAGCATGTCTTTACTTTAGAACTGTTTTTTTTCTATAATTTGTTGAATACATTTATTTTTGCTTTGTATAGTGTGTTTCTAATAGTTTATTTTAAGAAAATACTATAAATATGATTGTTATTATATTTTTATAAAAATCACATTTTATTAGAATGAATAAAAAAATTTTGAGAATGTTAAAATGCTGTGTAAATAGTTGAGAGGGTATCATAATTTGAATAATTAAATTTAAACCTAAGTTATGTTTTTATTTTTTTTTTTTTCAGTTTCTACGTCAGTGGCATTTTTAACGTGATATTCAAACGTTGTTGAGGGACAACGGTTCAAACCCCTTTGGCAAATTTAAGTGGACCTCCCGGGATTTGAACCCGTGACCATCTGCATATGAAGCAGACGTGCTAACCACTAGTCCAGCAAGAGGCAGTTTTGTTCTAAAAGCATTCATCACTCTAGTAGTATATCATCACAATTGTTAAAATCAGATTACTAGTTACTCTACACCTTTCTAGGAGCGTCCATAATTAAATAACTAATCCAATTAAATTGGATTTATATCAGTAATTGTTGAAGCAAAAAACGCATTAACAGTTTAGAAGAATAAAAAACATTTCATTAAGCTCCAATACTAATTGATAAAACTACTGATAAACGTTTGATCAACTCCTTTAGTGCAAGGTTCTTACACACTCCAGTAAGTTCTGATCCTGGTGAATATTTTCTGATCCAAACAGAAATAATTTAGATTTGGGTAGAACATGTACAGTAGCAAGGCCAAACTAAACAAATTTCCATAGATTTCTTTAATAGCTTTTTTCCATTGAAAACTTTATTTCCATAATTGCATTTCATATTCGTGAAATGACTCATTTCTGGAGTTCACTCGGAAATCTATTGAGATAGCAAATTGTTTACAGTTTTTTATTTGAGTATGAGTGGTAAGAAAGTTACTATCGTTTTAATATAACATTAATTTCTTTCAAACACACTATGACATCCTCATCAGACACACTATGACATCCTCATCAAACACACTATGATAAACTAATATTAAAGTAATATAATTTAATGTTGTCTTAACTCAAATTGTATATGTTTATCTGAGGTTAATTAGTACAGTGGACTTAGTCCTCTATATACCTAACTTCGCCTCTAAACAAAGTTCATTGTATATGTTTATCTGAGGTTAATTAGTACAGTGGACTCAGTCCTCTATATACCTAACTTCGCCTCTAAACAAAGTTCATTGTATATGTTTATCTGAGGTTAATTAGTACAGTGGACTTAGTCCTCTATATACCTAACTTCGCCTCTAAACAAAGTTCATTGTATTTGTTTATCTGAGGTTAATTAGTACAGTGGACTTAGTCCTCTATATACCTAACTTCGCCTCTAAACAAAGTTCATTGTATTTGTTTATCTGAGGTTAATTAGTACAGTGGACTTAGTCCTCTATATACCTAACTTCGCCTCTAAACAAAGTTCATTGTATTTGTTTATCTGAGGTTAATTAGTACAGTGGACTTAGTCCTCTATATACCTAACTTCGCCTCTAAACAAAGTTCATTGTATTTGTTTATCTGAGGTTAATTAGTACAGTGGACTTAGTCCTCTATATACCTAACTTCGCCTCTAAACAAAGTTCATTGTATTTGTTTATCTGAGGTTAATTAGTACAGTGGACTTAGTCCTCTATATACCTAACTTCGCCTCTAAACAATGTTCATTGTATTTGTTTATCTGAGGTTAATTAGTACAGTGGACTTAGTCCTCTATATACCTAACTTCGCCTCTAAACAAAGTTCATTGTATTTGTTTATCTGAGGTTAATTAGTACAGTGGACTTAGTCCTCTATATACCTAACTTCGCCTCTAAACAAAGTTCATTGTATTTGTTTATCTGAGGTTAATTAGTACAGTGGACTTAGTCCTCTATATACCTAACTTCGCCTCTAAACAAAGTTCATTGTATTTGTTTAGCTGAGGTTAATTAGTACAGTGGACTTAGTCCTCTATATACCTAACTTCGCCTCTAAACAAAGTTCATTGTATTTGTTTATCTGAGGTTAATTAGTACAGTGGACTTAGTCCTCTATATACCTAACTTCGCCTCTAAACAAAGTTCATTGTATTTGTTTATCTGAGGTTAATTAGTACAGTGGACTTAGTCCTCTATATACCTAACTTCGCCTCTAAACAAAGTTCATTGTATTTGTTTATCTGAAGTTAATTAGTACAGTGGACTTAGTCCTCTATATACCTAACTTCACCTCTAAACAAAGTTCATTGTATTTGTTTATCTGAGGTTAATTAGTACAGTGGACTTAGTCCTCTATATACCTAACTTCACCTCTAAACAAAGTTCATTGTATTTGTTTATCTGAGGTTAATTAGTACAGTGGACTTAGTCCTCTATATACCTAACTTCACCTCTAAACAAAGTTCATTGTATTTGTTTATCTGAGGTTAATTAGTACAGTGGACTTAGTCCTCTATATACCTAACTTCGCCTCTAAACAAAGTTCATTGTATTTGTTTATCTGAGGTTAATTAGTACAGTGGACTCAGTCCTCTATATACCTAACTTCACCTCTAAACAAAGTTCATTGTATTTGTTTATCTGAGGTTAATTAGTACAGTGGACTCAGTCCTCTATATACCTAACTTCACTTCTAAACAAAGTTCATTGTATTTGTTTATCCGAGGTTAATTAGTACAGTGGACTTAGTCCTCTATATACCTAACTTCGCCTCTAAACAAAGTTCATTGTATTTGTTTATCTGAGGTTAATTAGTACAGTGGACTTAGTCCTCTATATACCTAACTTCGCCTCTAAACAAAGTTCATTGTATTTGTTTATCTGAGGTTAATTAGTACAGTGGACTTAGTCCTCTATATACCTAACTTCGCCTCTAAACAAAGTTTATTGTATTTGTTTATCTGAGGTTAATTAGTACAGTGGACTCAGTCCTCTATATACCTAACTTCACCTCTAAACAAAGTTCCTTTTTCTTTTCATTTTTCATACTCTCCAGTTATACATAGTAGCATCATTTCCTTTTACACACTATGTCGTGATTTCCTTCCAGACACACTATGTCGTCCTTTTATACACCATAGTGACATGTCCTTTTACACACTGTCGTATGTCCTTTTCAAACACTCTATATCACCCTCCACTTCACTTCTATACACAATGACGTCCTTTCCTTTTATACAAGATTTGTCATGCTTCCTTTTCAGACACACTTTCGCACTACCGTTTCCTAACAAAATAGTGTCCTCTACTTTTGCGCACCATGTCATCCATCCCGTTCAGACATATGTCATCCTCCCTTTTTATACTCACTATGTTGATCTTCCCTTTTGATACTGATCTAAAAACGGGTTTCGTTTTCATTCATTCTCAATCACAAAACGAACAAATGGCAGTTCTATACAACGAAAGATTTACTTCAAACTTACTGATACAAAGGAGTCAAAAACTATCCAACAAGGATCACATATGTCATCTCGACCTTTACTTATAGCAATATAACAAGTTTTGTTGCAGTATTTGCCAAATAAAAATAAAAATAATATAATGTCAAAAGTGAATGCGTAATGATGTCTCCCTTTTTACACTCGTTCATTTGACCCCTGTCGTGCCGGCGTAACCTTAATCCACTCGTGTCGTGTTCCTTAAACAAAATCATGAAATCGCTTTGCGTGTCAAACATCGCCTGACCATATAAAAAACTGTCGCCCAAACATGGCCAAATATAAGTGTATACTGCGTTTTGTCTTAGATTATATTCTTAAAAAAATAATTGCTTCTCTCTAAACGAATCAGTGACATTTGCTTAGGTAACAAAAAACAAACGGATTTCCAATTGTTTGCTTGAAACACCCCATTGAAAGTTTAAGAATCAGTTACCCATAGACGTAATTTCATAAGTGAATCATTCCCCATTGAATTTCTAGAGCTAGTAAGAAGATAAGGCCAGATTCACTTTAAAGCTTAAGGCCGAAGACGGTGTGAAAAATATTAGAATTGTTAAAAAAAACCTGGCTCCACCTCACTATCCTTAAAAATGGCCTGATAAGTACAATTGAAAACGTGTGGTTGTTTAATTGTTTTCTGGGTGCACGTTAGAAATTACGTATCAAATAAGAACGTAACAGCCGGGATGATCGCGCAAGATGCATCTACCCATCTTGCAGGAGCGTCCACACCTAACCGGAAACGGTGAAGAATTCAGGATCAAGGTGTCAATGGAAAGCGGTAGGCATGAGGCTCAAGGTCAAGGAAAGCTATTCCTACTTCTTCTCGGGGCCTGTCCTATCCTCTCTCCATTGTGTGCTCGTCACTTTCGTCCAGTGTAGTAAACCGTTTATGTTCCACCGTCAGACCCATCCCTTCTTACGTAACGGCATTCTTCAGGACAACAGCGCTGCAGGTGCACTTTCGACGAATCAATCAACAGCTGACAATACTACCGCAGGAGTCCTGAAAGTGGTGTGAGGCAACTGACGTTTCATGTAAACCACGTAACGTCCCCAGCGCTGGACTTAACAGTTAAGTTAAAGGATGACTCGCTTCGCTCGAGTCACTTCGGCCTTAAGACTCGGCATGTGATTCAAGACTTCGGTAACAGCACGACAAAAACAGAAAAAAATTTCGGTATTGTTTTTGTTAATGGCTGTAAATAAATCAGACAGTTTTAAAATAAAAGTCCAAAAGTAGGTGTAATGTGCTATTAGACTGTGGTACGACATAGGACATCGACCAACATCAGTCTTTAGTATCTTAGAGATAAGGGCGAACATGAGGAGTTCCAAGGCAACTAAGGGACCTACACTATCTATAGACTTATGTCTTATAGACTTATCTATAGAGTAACATATGGGAAACCTAATGTTACTCCCAGTTACTGCGGATGATTATTGTGGTGGAGTTTTACACCATTTAGAATGATGTTTAATTTTCCATTAGCCAGTCGATTACTTAGGTGGAAGCAGGCTACTTCGGTGTTTGATGGGTTAGGATTCTGCTGCTAGGTTCTAAAATATTCTTCGAGGTTTGCTGAAAGATTGTTTGTGAGTGTTTCTTCAGTAGCTGTGAAGTCCTTGTGTTGATAAGCTAAAGCAATATCATCTGCATATCTAAACCACTTAGGGTTGGTCGCATTTTCAGCTAACTGACAAGCTTGGCACTCTGTTCTCCTCCCTAAAAAACATCTGAACTTGACTGCAACCCAACATGGACCCAGACTTCTCTAGTAGTGTCCATGTTGATAGCAACCATTGAGAGGACGCCGTGTCGGTATTAAGAGGGCCGAACATAGAACATATCGCCAACAATCTCAACATCACTGTTCCCTGGGTTACACTGCGCCAATAGAGGCGACAATTTATGACAACTTAGCATTCTCGTTGGATCTAGTACATATTTAGAACAAAATATAAACACTTCAATATTGAGTCAAAATTAGGGCAAAAGTTCCCCGTCCATTTAACCTCTTTGTGCTATAATAAAACAGCTATTTAACAAGATCATAAAAAGTGTTTATTATTATGGGCAGTAGAATCAAGTGTCCAAACAAATATTGTACTGTGTAATGCGTGATATGTCCAGGCTGGTATATACAATACACTGTTAACGTTATAATGAACTAATGAAAAGCAAATGAATTAAAATGAAAAATGGAAAAAGCGGATGATGAGAAAGTGACCAGATAACCAAGCGAGCCGTATCACACCATTTAAGAATATAACTTTCGGGTGTGACAGAATAAAATTTGATAGCTTAAAGGTGATAAGAAAAAGGATTTAATTACTTATCTTATCCTTAAGGAGCCGGTGTTGTTCCTAAAATCTTTATTTTATCGCTAAAACCACTCTAAGGTTCAATCTAAACAATTTACAATATCACAAATTCTTGTAATTACTTACTGACTTAAAACTGCCTTCCCCTCAAATGTAAACGCTTACTAAGTTCAGATTGATAATAAAAGAGTAATTGATAGCTGTAAACACACAGTCATATATTGCAACGTAGCCTGGAAAATCCCCCCTCCCCCATATTAACCATAGTGCAGGTAATTTTTGATTTCTCACAATTACAATTTTATTTTATTAAATTTTTTTAAATTTTAATTAAAGCTACGAAACATGATGGTTGGTAGTGGAGTTATTTTCAGCCCAGCTTCATAAGCTAAAGCACAGGATTAGTTATTTGCGGCTAAATGTTCTCAGTTCAATCCAATCAGAGTCATAACAAATTTTGAAAGGGATCACCTTTCAAAATTTCATTGGGCAATTAATGACACTTTCTAAGGAATAGTCGGCCCTTAGATTATAACAATGACTACATTCGCTCATCTACACTCATTCGAAATCCATATTCGCCCAGATCTTGACGATCTTAGTCTTAAGAATAAATAAAAATAAAATAAATCTGAGAACATGAGTATGCAAGTAATTAATTCGTATCCTTTATGTGGCAAAGTTAGGACTATTTAGTCCTCTTACCACTTAACCACACGTCCCAACATATTGTACAAATACTTAGCCCCAATAATCACAATGTCTTCCCTTGTTGAAAGGAACTCATACTCTGATTGCATAATCCTAAAGATTTGAATGCAAAAAGACTTGACAGAAGTATTTTTTTTTTTTCAAATGTAAATGTCGGGTGCTGCATAGTTGACAATTAAAACTGCAAGTGATTAATTAATTTATGTTGGAGGAGACAATCAGACAATCGGTAATTGGCTGCTTATTGGGCCTTAATTAAAAGCTTAATTGGAGATGCTCAGAAACGCTGAGCCACTTTCACGCTTGGGTGAACTGAGCGAGTCGTCTGTCTTCGTTATAAAATTGAGTGCGGAACGAAATAAGCGGTGACATTCACATTTCTTTCCGTTCGAGGAATATATACATTTTTTAATGTGTCAAGGGAACACAAATCATTGAAGAAAATCCCATTTATTTATTATTGAGACGCTGATCGTCAAGATATGGCCATGGGCGAATACGGGTTTCAAATGAGTGTGGTGTAGTTATGGTTACGAACTAAGGCCGACTTTACTAACAAATTCTAGGTCTTCGGGGTTCGACCGAGTCACTGTACAAACATTGCCGACGTTTCTGTGACATAGTGATCGTCTCTCCCTGAGGATGGCTTACTATAATGTGGCCGAAACGTCGGCAATATTTGTACATAGCCCAGTGACGCGGTCGAACCCCGAAGACCTAAAATTTGTTAGTGATAGTGACGACCGTGAAAGCCTATCCATGAAGATAAAGCCGACTTTTCCTAATAAAGTGTCATTAATTAGAAAGTAGACCATTGATAATTTAACAGCCAGTCATTATCAACAGTCCTTCCAAAAATTGTAATGACTCTGGTTGGATCAAACAGAGGTCCTTTACCTTATGAAGGAAGGCTCTTACCAACAACGCTACCGACCAATTGTATTCTTGTGAGTTATTTACTTAAGTGAGGAACGCTGCTGACTAAGAATAAAATTCTAGATTATTTAAATGGTGGAATAGGAGAATTTCCTAGTTCAAAAGTTGTTACAAATATCTTAACAGGACACTTACTTAACGAGCAATTGATATTACTTACTGAATTTCACTTACTCCAGTAAGCTTAAATGACCAACTTATCTATATTATACAGTCAATTTAGCTCGTCATCAAACACCCTCAATCCAAAAACATTCAAGAAATTCTGGACATATTTTGTATCACACATTAGTATTATGGTCATAAATATGGTGGAATCTTTGATGAGACTGATGCAGGGATATATTTGCACTATGTTACAGTAGATAAAGCAGTAGACGGATGGAAGGATCATATCTCAGATATTTACTGGAAAAATACAATAATTTTTTACATAACTCCTTTTGACACTAATGGTAACCCGTGTAGGCAGGCCTATGTGGCGTTCAATTTTTGGTAGGAAATCAATCAAAACAAAACTCTTGCTTACTACAGTTTTAGAAGAAGCATGGGTATTGTTACTTATTTTCACTAAGCACGGTTACAAGGTTCTAATATTTTGTATCGGCATATGCCTTCGACTTGGTATGAGATACATGAATTCTAGTATTCTCTGTAACTAGGCATATGCAATATTTAAAATAAAATAGACTAATATTCCAGAGTAAAATATTTACATAAAAATAATTGCCATCCAAACTTGATCGGTTTGTGAAAAATAAAATAAGAAACCAGTTTATTTGTATGTATGAGTAGATAAATATAATATTTCTAAGAACCTAGAGTGACAGCTACTGGTTAGCTGTGCAGTCCTCTCATTAAAAAAAACAACAAAAAAACAGTTTGCTCAAGTCATGACCAATAGGCTGCAGCAGCCACCAGTGTTTGTCGAACATAACCTCTTTCAGCCAGGTGTATTTGGCACATATCTTATAACTTCACAATGATAAACATAAATGTCGGCCGAAATAGCAGCTAACGTGATAATGATTGGCATTTAGTAATGAAAGCATGATATCCACTCCATAGGTTAAATAAGGGATTCGGAACAATACATAATTTGGTAAAAAGAGAAATGCCCTAGATTCTGGCGGCAGACAGGTTGAGAGTCAAAGGTTACGGGTCCGTCTCTGTTCCTTGAAGTGTTGCTATCTATAAGGAGGGAAATTTCCCTCGGCAGTGCCGTGTATAATGGTAAAATAACACCATAAATGTATCTAAAAGTTTGAATAAGTTGCTTTTTTCATTGAAATATTTTAGAAAAACTGTTATAATTTACAATTTAAATATCTATAGAGGTAGTTTACCTTGTTCTCCGCCAGTTTGAATTGGTAAATGTACATAGGAGAGAATTGTTGTACACATTATTCGGTAATTTCGAAGTTCTTGGTCTTTGCCTCGTCGCCGTTCCCTTCCGGTTGTATCTGAATCAGCAAATGGAAAACGGTGTAAGCTGACCAGCAAAGACCTACTTTCCAGGGCCTCGCCACACATTCGAAGAAGAAAGGATCTACATATTAGTCGATGACTCAACGACCGTATGGAAATAGCTCATGGCAAAATTGTTTGCGTCATCTGGACTTTCTCTACGCACGGTGAAAGCTAGATGTTAATGAAATGAGATAATTAAGTTTTGTAGATCCTCAGAACACTTAAACACTCGCAACATTTCGTAAAATTGAATGAATACAAGTGAAAGTTACACAACCCTAAATGTATTAGAATGTTAACTACTAAATGTATAAATGTAATGGTGATCGATGTTGCGATGTTGGTACTCTCAGATCAAAGAGAGTACGTTCACTTTGTGAATCCCTATGGTCTGAGGAAGATTAATGTGGCTTACCAAATTCGATCACCATATTTGTACTTATATTGTATTTAGGGTTTTGTGACGTTCACTTACATTTTATTCTTACAAACACATAATACTCCAATTAAAAATCATTTCGTACAAGGATAGTGATATTTTAAACTGGTAATGTGATTAAGTAAATCGGTTCACATAGTTTCACATTATACGATTAAATTATAAGCGTATAGTTTTTTCAGCTACTCTTTTTATTTAAAATTATGTAAAAGCTGTGCTTTATACTTGGAAAAAACTCCAAAAGTCATTACAATATAATAAAAATTAAAAATAAATAACAAATGATCTCCTGTAAAAAAGCTAAATCCAATCCATAAAGACATTTAAGACCTGCCTCACTGATTCTATTGATGCTACCTAATCCCTCCGTAAAACAATCTGTAACTATGTGGTCCTTTGTTTGGATAGATTCCAGTTCGGAATCGATTCAACAATGTCCACTCCCTATTAAGGAGGTTCATCCCACCAACAGGTATTGACGGATCGATAATAAGGAACTCATTCAGAAGCGGATCTAGGGGTGGGGCACAGGGGCCCGTGCCCCCCCCAGACGGATTAAAAATACACTAGATATTATAGAGAGAGATTTTAACACTTTTTAAATGTTTTAGTATATAGTCTTTAACTTATATAATATATATAATACACATGTCTAAAATACTGGTTTTATTTCACAATAATGCAAGGACATTTTTAAAATAAAATACGATGTAATTAAAGCCGTTCTTTGGACAGTACCAGCGTCCTAGGCCACTAGCGTACGTGCGTTCAAGAAGGCAGTGAACTCGAACACGCTGCCCGCTCACCCGCCAGTTTCTCTATTCAGTCATCCACAGAAGTTGTGATAGTTACCAAGTGTATATTGTTTACAGTGGATGTTACATTGTAAAGTGTAAAATGAGTGGGATCGGTGGGGAAAAAAGGCAACTAGGTCTTGAATCTTCTTTCATAAAAAAACTAAGGTAAGTTTATAAATTCTCTACAGCAATCTATGATTTCCATTCTATATTCACATGTATTATGTTTTCTCGTTAACTTTAGTACTGGGCTAGGAGCTTTCCTCATAAGAAAAAAATCCACTGGAAATCTAAAAATAGACTATAGTTTAACGATGGGAGAAAGTGAGCATAGATGTTCGTTTTATCTTTGTTATTGGAGTAGATTGATCCTAATTCTTATAATACGGATAAAAACAACTACACATTTAATTTAAGTATACAACTTAGATAATTCGATCACTTTGAATTTACAGAATTGGAAGTAGGCCTTAGCTAAACAGAGGCACACAATAGAAAGAATTAGGCCTAAGGCTATGGTCTATCATGTCTCTGTTAACCAGTTGAATTTTTATCTTAATGTTAAAACATTGTTCTAGCACATTAGAATATGATTTTATTGTGTTGTTTTAATGTTTAGCTATACAATTTTTTATGACCTATATGTTCTCCACATTTCTCTTGAATTAAAATTTATGTCATATCATTACCATTTAACGTAAAAATTTATTTTATTAAACAGTGAACCTAGTGTGATTTAGGATATTTTCAGACAAATGTTTCAATACCTTTGGATTTTAAGTTGGTTAAGAGTGAATGCTTCCTTTTCATTGCCTTCACCGAGACATACACTCTTTTATTTTATGACAGGTCTCCTAGGGGTATTAGCTCCAGTTGTGTTGTCATTGTAGGCCTAATGAATACAATCAAGTTACCTCTTAAAATCACAGTTAGGTTTGTAGACTTGTTTTTTTTCAGCCAGACCCATCAGATACGCAGGAGAAGGATAAAGCGGACTCAGTCGTGCTAGAAGAAAGAATTTTTGCTCAAGAAAGCCTTGCCGCAAACGACCATGCATTGGAATCAGCAGCAGACAACATAGACAATTCATCTTTAGATCATCGTGATTTCGGTCAACTTTTGATGAAGAGGGAGGAAATTTCGTTACTTACAGATGAAGAAAAATATCAGTGGCTGAAAAACTGTTGGGTACCCTCTCAAAACTACAAATTTCCTGCAGTGCCAGAAGGAAACAAAAACCGTTATTTTCAACAGAGTTGGCTGCATACTTATGACTGGCTGGCTTACAGCAAACAATTACATGGGGGTTTGTGCAAATTTTGTATCATGTTTGGTCGATGCGAAGGCGGGAATAATGATATAAAACTTGGGAAATTAGTTATGGAGCCTATGACTACGTATAAAAAAGCTACAGAAACAATGAAACATCATTCGTCTACAGAATACCACAGAAAAAATACTATTGCCTATCATAACTTTTGTATGACACATGAGGGCAGGGCAAACAATATAGTAGCGAGAACTAATGCTGCAGAAAGAAAGACAATTGAGGAAAATCGCAAGAAGCGATTCCCATAATTAAGAATGTAATATTATGTGGTGCCCAAAACATACCTCTGAGGGGACACAGAGACGATGGTAATATTGACTGCACTGGAAGCTCAAGTAACTTCGGCGAAGGTAACTTTAGAGCTTTACTGAAATTTAGAGTTGACGCTGGTGACGAAGTTCTAGCCTCACACCTAACAGCTTGTGGGAAGAATGCCAGTTACATAAGCAAAACCACTCAGAACGAAATAATTGACTGCTGCGGTTAAGTTATTATTGAAAAGATTGTAACAAAAATAAAAGCCTCGAAGTTTTTCACAATAATGGCAGATGAGACAACAGATGTGTCCATTAAGGAACAACTATCAATATGCATAAGGTATTTTAACATCACGGATTGTAAGATCGAGGAAGACTTCATAAAGTTCGTTGATGTGGAGGACCTCACCGGTGAAAGCCTAGCTCGCACAATTTTGCAAGAACTTGGAAAACTCAACATTGATTTGACTTACTGCCGTGGGCAAGCTTTTGATGGCTCATCCAATATGAGTGGAATATTTAAAGGTATTCAAGCACGAATTTCCAAGCTTCAGCCTCTTGCAACTTACAGCCACTGCGCCAACCACAGGCTAAACCTAGCTATTAGCAAAGCCTGTTCTGTAGCTAGCATTAGGAATGCTATAGGGGTCATTTCTTCGATGGCAACATTTTTCCGTGATTCTGCAGCACGATCCCAAAGTTTAGAAGAAGAAATGCATGGAAATCATAATTTTCAAGCTAGAAAACATGGTTTGAAAAAGTGATGTGAAACAAGGTGGATAGAAAGACATGAAGCTGTATTGACATTTATGGAACATCTTCCTGCACTCCCCACTGTTCTAGAAGCTATAGCAAATTCACCAGGAGGTAAAGGAAGCAACGCATTTGCTTTCTTGCACTCTATCCTTTCATCCGAGTTTTTGATTAGTATAGTAGTTTTAGCTGAGGTTTTTGGAATAACGTTACCCTTAACCCGCAAACTTCAAGCAGAGTACATGGACGTGCTGAGTGCTGCAAAACTTGTTGAAACAACTATACAAACTCTGCAAGAAAAACGAGACAACAGCGCTGAGACCTTCAAAGAGCTATATTATCGATCAATTAAGATGGCCGAAGAAATGGGCACATTTATTCAAAAGCCAAGAACAACAAATCTACAAAAGAACCGATCTAACATACAGACAGAGACAGCTGAAGATTATTACCGGATGACAGTGTACATTCCATTTCTAGATTTTATTATCAGTGAACTGAACACGAGGTTTCCTAAAACAGAAATGGAATGTGTGGGTAAGCTACAACATCTGTTATCATCAAAACTAAATGATGAATGTATTAACGATATTCTTCAAGGTGCTGTCAAGTACAAAGACGATCTACCATGTTATTCTGCTTTGAAAGGTGAACTATTAATTTGGAAAAACATGTGGAAATCAAATCCTGACAAAAAAATGCCTAGTCATCCGGCTGAAGCTTACAAGTTTTCTGAATCGCTCCCAGATTATTATCCCAGATTCAAGTTTTATTGCAGTTGTTGTGCACTCTTCCTGTGACAACTACCACAGCTGAGCGATCGTTTTCAACACTACGTCGTCTAAAAACATATTTAAGAAGTACTATGACTGAAGATAGACTTAATGGTCTTGCTTTACTTCATGTACATCAGGACATTTCCAACGTTCTGAAAGCTGAAGAAGTGCTGGACGTGTATATAAGAAAACACAAAAGAAAATTGTCTTTGAAGGTTTTGTAAATGTTTAATGAATAAACGAAATGTGTTCTACTTTTTGTTCGTCTGAGTTATTTTATCCTTATGTTGGTTATAATGGTAATAGCATGAGAAGTACTTAGTTATGATAAGCCAATCAGATATAATCAAATCAAGATACAATATATAATGTATCTAAGCTTTTTCGCACTTAACAATTCAAAGGGTTATGATCACGTAGGTTTCGTTAACAAAGGAAATGGTCAAATACATTTAATACCCACACACACATATTTGATATTTTCTATATAGTTGAAGTATATTTTAAAACCAAAACAATGAATGAAAGACTTGTTCAAGTAAGAACTTTAGAACTTGAATTTTAACTAAACAGAACTAAACTTAGGAGTAAATAATGTGTTTTTTTTCGGCAAATAAAAATCAGAAGTGTAATACAATTTTGATTTCAGAACTTTTAAAACCAGTTTATTCTGTCCTTATTTCAAAAACAAATGCTACGAATTATTATTTAGAGACGTTCTAGGGTATTTTCCAGACCCAAAAAAAACCACCTCGAGTTTGTATCTGAGTTGCCCCCCCCCCTAACCAATTTTCTGGATCCGCCCCTGAACTCATTTCGTCCATCAAAACTATTCCACGCTATAGCCTAACCCAGCTAGTATTGGGCGAGAAATTTGATCTGCTCAACTGGAAGGCAGTATGTTGAGGTGGGTTTCGAGATTTTAAGCGACCGTTCTTACGTGGGAGCTCCTGGGTAATGGGGAGGGTAATTGTGGGGCATTCAAGATCTTATTGAATTCTTTAAGTAGTGCCTCATGACGTCTTACTTCTGGAGGAGCTATATTGCACAGCACCGGGAGTCAAGGAAGTGGAGTTGCCATGAGAGTACCACTAATAGCCCTCAAGGCTCTAATAAGTTGGACATCAATCGCTTTAGTATGTGCGCTGTTTAGCAATACGGGAACACTGTACTCAGCATCGGAATATACCAGTGACAAAGCAGTAGTACGCAGGAAATGTGCGTTGGCTCCACAAGTTGTTCCAGCAATATGATTTAGTACATTTGCCCTGTTTTAATGTTAGCTGCTGTATTTTTAAGGTGGCTTTTAAACGTCGGTGATCAACCTAAGGTACTCTGGATTCTAAATGGAGTTTTACACCATTTAGAAAGATGTTTAATTTTCGATTAGCTAGTCTGTTCGACTAGTGGAAGCAGCGTATTTCGGTTTTTGATGGTTCCACATGGGCGAAACGTTTGGTGATGTAAGTATTGTAACTAACACCTTAACACGGTGTTACCAGAAGCTTTAGTTATTAGTAACTCGGTGAGATTATTAGTATTAACTAAAACAAGCCTTTTAAAAACTTTAAACTGTTACAAAATCGTCAACTGAGCGAACTATCATTTCAAAATTCTCTCTAACCCTCTTCCGTCGTTACCTTAAAAAAATCACCTTAACAGAGACGAATTTTACCATTTTGGATAGACAGACACCAATATCACATTCATCAAATAGTTGAATGATACAGATCTATATCTTCCATCAACACAGTTATCAAAACAATAAAATTGATGTAATTAATCAACACTGACTTAACACAAGTTTCGGGTCCAATCAGAAAGAATTCAATAACTTTCATCAGCAGCTGTTGTCGACGACAGTGGTAACATTTCATTGACAAGCGTGACACGTCAGACATTCAATTAAGAGTTTCTACTTCTATCGTGTCATCGTCTATTCATTCTACGACTACCGTTGGAAATTAATTATATAAACAGTGTGATGTGGAAATAATTGACTTTGCATTACAATAAATTGCCGGATTTTCCTGGACAGTTCCAAATATCTGTTGTGGATCTTGATTATTTTTAGGCTTATCTGGGTCGGCGGTCTGTCCCATTTTTCCAATTGAGTAGAATATTATTTAGGGCAGTAATGACCTTCAACAAATTCCTTGAATTTTATTTAATTTAAATGAGAAAATAACTATTTAATTGTTAGTTCATGATTAATAATTTATTTGTAGTGTAGTGTATATTATTTTGTTATCGAAGCCTGCAGTTACCCCTATCGAACTCTAACAAAAAGTTTTAAGCGAGACTTTCATTTAGTCAAAACAAAATTGTGACCTCGTATTACGGTCACAAGACTTTGTCTGTTAACGTTCACAATTACTGTTATGAATTCTTTAGAATTGAACAATGATAATTTCAATTTCGTGTGAGAAAAATAAGAATCAACAGGAACTGTTAAACGTTTTTCAGCTTAATAAAACAAAGATGAGTGGCTTAAAGACGAACACAAACTGGCATATTTTAGCATGAATCCAACAAGCATTCAATTATTTATGTTCTACAAGCAAATCAAAATTTTTTTAAGGCGAGGGCGATTTCCTCTTTAAACCCTTACTCTACGATTTCCCATAGACTATTTATATTTGCGTAGAACTGACCCTACTATATCAGACAGAGTAAGGTGAATATTACTGATTGTTAAGGATTTTCCTCCCCAACCTCAGGATTCTGTCTCACTGGCCTCCAAAATTCCCGTGGTATTCTTATGGAGTTATATTGATTGATTTATTTGATTAACAGCTGTTAAACAAAGCTGTTAAAAAATAATTGAGTACAATTAAATATAGAAAACTATACATAACACCAGCTGTTCTAGATTGGATATACATTGGATACAGTGTAAACTGAAAGCTTGCTGCACATTTCGATTCGATAATCAAACTTAATATTATGACTAAGTGGGGGAGGGGGGTACAACTAGTACGTTATATTTTTATGATTAATTGAGTATAGATTACAGTATGACTTAAGTCAGGTGGGAAGGTGCTTACAAATATCTAATAAAAAAATTAAGAGTACTTCAAAAACACTATTTAAGAATTATTTCTTAAAAGAAAAAAAGATAGTTTGTATCTTTTGTATATTGAATTAAAAGTTTTCCGATTCAGCATCTACATAGGCCCTAAAACTATTTTATTTAAGAATTAGAAACACCGGTACAACTGATCTACTCCTACATGAACGTAGAATATTTGGAAGAACAAAGTATTCAAATCATCTTTTAAACAATAATTTTTGTACTGTGGTCCTAAATTCTTCAATCAATTGCTAGTTAATATAGAAAATTAACTAATTTAAGAGTGTTCAGTGTTCAATGAAGAAATTGGTTACTTAATTTAAAATTAGGATTGTAAACACACATATGTAATAAATAATAGTGACAGCAAAACTAAACGTTTAAATGCAAGTAACAGCCTTTTATTTATTTAACCCTTCTATGCATAATTTTTTTAATCCCACAAAAAATTTATTTTGTTAAATTGCAAAAACTGGTATGATGCATATATGGATCATTATGTAGTCATTACTTAAAATGTTCAATGTAAATCCTCTACAATTAAATGTCTAAGAATCGTTAGTAAGTATAATTTAAAATATTGAAGTGTAAAGTATTATTTTTTCTTGGATTTATAAGTATGTATAGTTAATTAGATACATTATATTGGTATTTATTTTGATTTGTCATATTTAACTGACACAGATGCCATAGTTTGCGGCTGAAATGTAATCAATTTGAAAAATTTACTCCAGGGACCTTTTGCACAATGTTTTACAAGCTAATAATATTAGTAGTTTTGCTATTTACAACTTGTAACGTATAAAATTGTCTTGCACAATAGGTGTTCACTAGTAAAAAAACAAGTTAAAAAACTAATAATATTAGTCAAAGTACAAGTTACAAAATGTAATATTGTCTTTCACAATGTAAACAATAATTTTACAATTTATTAGTGTTTTAACTAGTATTATTAGTAAAATTACCAGCAGTCTCTTGCACAATTTTCATGAATGTACAAATTATTAATGTTTTCTAATATTTTTTTACCAACCTAGATTTTATGGTAAAATAAACTTAGTAACCTAAAATATTGAATGTTTTGTCAACAAAGTGATCTTTATTCATACAATATTTATCTTTTATTTTGATTTTATCTGTGCTCTTTAGTATTTTATTACTTATTTATTAAAAATTAATCTTTCTTCATCAAGTAGTAGTGAAAGCAAAGAAGGAAATCATAGAAGGCCAAAAAGATTTTGGGCAAGGATTAATTTTGATTTTGAATATGAAAATCAGCTCAGAATGTCTTCAGCTTGCGTTGAGTCTGTGCTGTTATTCTATAAGTCCTCATATTCAACACTGCACAGGGAAAAGTGGCACTCTGACACCCAAACAACTTTGTGTAACTCTGAATTGGTTAGGAACTGGGAGCCAATTTCATGCAGTTGGGCACATGGACTCTATGAGTCAACTGACAGCGATGATCAGTGGTAAGAGTTCTCAGAGCTGACAATACACGCCTACCAGGAAATATGGTAGCCCTACCTGCCAATCCCGATGAAGAAATGAACAATTTCTTTAAAATAGCTCAAATTTCCTAATGTTGTAGGTGTTATTGATGGTTTCCTCATCTTCCTTGATGCTCCTTCAAACAATGAATATGCGTTTGTTGATCGAAAAGGACAACATTCTTTAAAATGTATGTTTGTATGTGGATCGGCGTCTTAAGAATAAATAAATAAAGATCATAATTGCAGTTTTTTTATGTAAAATCAAACTGGCCTGGTAGTCTACATGAGTCACGTTTTGAGGCTGAGTAGTTTTCATGAAAGAATGGAACAAGGAAACTTGTTTCCAAATGCTGTACTTCTAGAAGATTCATGTTACCCTTTGAAGACATGGCTGATGACCCCTCTCAATGAGAACCCAAGAAAACCTCGAGAAAGGCGTTATAGTTATAGAATGTGCTTTGGGAGTGCAGAAAGGAAAGTTTTCTTGCTTGAGCCATTTAAGGGTGAAGCTAGGTTTGCAGCTAATGTTGTGAAATGTTGCACAGCGTCATGCAATATATCAATACGGTTAGAAAACCGAAATATAGTTCTTCCCAACCTTGAAATTAATTTCAAATTGTTGAAGAAGGCCATAACGAGGAACCACCACAGACAAATGCACTTCTAAGACAGCAACATATAATTCAACAGATGGTGTAATCTCATCAACTGTTGCTACATTGACATACAATTTTTATATTAATGTTCATTAAAAGTTTTCTTTAATTTCTTTTAAAAATATAATTTGTAATATGTGGTAAACCTACATATGATGGAATAATAAATCATTTGAATGTATATTAAATAATTCAGTAAAACTCAGTTCCAAGTATAAAAGTGATTGGAATTTGTACACTTTAGCATAGGAACAAACCACTTTCCAACAATTAGCCTTCATTTCTTTTGTAATTTTACCGTGGAATTTCCCGAACAGTATGTTTTTATTTTATTTTATTGAGAGCACACAGTTTAAGTTTTCTCTTCAATTCACTTTTTGACATTGTGTGGAATATAAATAAAAAACAATGTAACAAACAATCCTACCAACCTCCAAAATATGCTTAATTTAATAAATATGTATGTTTTATTGCTTTCAAAACAGATGATTATAGATTATTAGTACTTGAAAAATTATGTAATATTACTAGTGGTTTTGTTTTGATTCTGCAAGGCAATATATTAATACTTGTAAAATAGCTAATATTATTAGTCAACTAACTAATAATATTAGTAATAATTCAAATTGTTGGTAATATTACTAATAGTATTAGGAAACAAATAACTTATAACTGAATAACCAATCCATTGTAGTATTTTTTTTGTGCTAGCCATCACTACTTGGTAAGATGGCTAGTTATTCCACCATATAATTGTAAAACTTGTGAAAATATTTTGGAATAGAAATATTTCTGTTCTATAATATTTCTGTTCTATTTGTGCAAGACAATAATTTCTTGCTTGTATTTTTCCTAGTAACTTGTAAAAAAAAAAAAAAAAAAAAAAAAAAAAAAAAAAAAAAAAAAAAAAACACTTATATTATTTTCTGTGCAAGAGGCCCCAGAAATTCAATTGTATTATTTTGAGTATTAAGACTGGCTAGTATGATTTTTAAAAAAATATCATATTTTTTTTTAGTTGTAGTTTAAATGCACGAATAAACCATTATTGTTTTTTGTTTAACAGCTGTTTTATGATATATAAAAAATACAACAGTTTTAAATTCACAAAACAATTTTTATAGCAGCATAAATATTATGAACATTATCACCTGACACATACTATATCAATTAAAATACTCAGATTAAAAAGTAATTGGATCTTTTTAGAGACAGCGGGATGGAACCCAGATGATGTTTTACATTTCTGATATTTTCCCCACCATCCTTTAAAAAGAAACCTAATCAAGCTATTTTATCTTACGCCTAGCTCGAGAAATTTCACAGGAACCAATTCCCTCATGTAATTTAAATATACTATATTAGATGTGATACTCACTGATTAAAAATCCATCTTTTCTGTTTTACGAAAGTTAAAAGAATGTAATACCTACCAAATCACAATTAGTAGACCTAATTTATTTGACTAGTCTGTCTAAAGTTTTTCTTTAACTAATGCTTGCCAGCTCTAGTGTCATGCATATTATGTCACTATTTCCCAAAAATGGTTTGCTGGCGTGGCAGCTCTATGGCCAAGGCTTCAGACTGTGACTCAATGGTTCCAACCTCTGAGCTAATAGTTAGTACTTCACTCGTTGAAGTTCACGCACAGCCAAGTGACCAGAATACCCAAGTACAGTATTATCCATCATTTATCGGAACTTGTCAGTTGTCAAGGAGATACCTGGTCCCCAAGGTACCCCGTCACGGCCTTAGTGGTTTGAAAATTTGTGTGAAAGCAAATTGTAAACTTTACCATGGTGTTCCATCTCAGATTGTTAACAAAATAAAGTATTTTATTTGGAAAATGTTACCCTTATATTATATTAATAATGTGTACACATAGAAATAAATTAATCAGTAGGAGACTATTTATTTAAATTATTATTAGTTTAATAATTTAACTACTGTACTATTAATATTAATTTAAGAATATATTAAATAAATATTCAATGTAAACAATTCATTTAGAAAGCATTTAATTTTCAAAATAGCTTTGAAAGTAAATGAAAAGTTAACTCAAATAAATGAAAATAATGTAATCCATTACGTTTTGCCAAACAAGCTGAGCCTGGGGCTAACAGCTTTGTCTCAAAGGGAAGGGAATTGAGGCGAGATATATAAGGAAATGGAAAGGGGTTTAGGGGATTTTAATTTACTCCAGACAATTAGCAATTAATTAATTTAGACTTCATTGTAACAGTTGCTGAGAGAGAGTGTTACCTAAGAAAATTCCAGATATAATGTAGAATATATTAAAATAAAAAGTATTTACCCACTATGATGAGGGTACATATAGTAAATCAGCTAATTTATGAATACATTTTCATAAAGAGTAAATTTAAACTGACAGCCCAATTTGCAGGATGATTTTTCAAGAAAAGTTAACAAATTTTTACATTATATTTTGATCATCAGACGAAGTGCAAGAGTCAATTGTATATGGTATACACCCTCCTGCTAAGATATATCGTGAAATATTACAAGCCTTATGTGTAATACAAGAAGAACTTAATAGTCCAGCCGAGACAAACTATATCATACAATGGCTTAAATCATTTGAGTTCATTCTTCTCAACAAAATCTGATTTAAACTTCTGTAGAGCATACACGACAAGAAAAAAGTTCTACAGAGCCAAGAACTGTCTGTAGAGAATGCAGAAACAATAGTGTATCACAGATAGTGAGTGTATATTACTTAGCATGTTGTCCCAGGTATATTCTGGAGGTGCGACAAGAGGAGCACCTATTAGAAAATGACCTGGAGTGAGGCAAGTAAGAGGGTCTGACGAGAGTGGAGTGAGAGCACATGAGTTCAGTATGGCTTCCACACGAGTTGAAAGTGTTATAAATTCTTCTAAAGTAAGGATTAGATTACCAATGGCTCTACAAAGATGGTGCTTTATACTTCACACAGTTCTTTCCCAAAGTCGTCCTTGGTGGGGTACAGCCAGAGGCAGGAAATTAAACATTTTTTCATTCTGGTTTGCGAATTTATCAACTGACTTTCTGGTATCTTCTTAGTTTTAAAACCGTTTGATTTCCTCTACTTCCAAGGACGCGCCGACAAAATTAGTTCCTCGGGAGTAGAGAACACAGTAAATATTAGCACTCAATCCTCTTCGGGACACAAATCTAGTAAGTGCTGCTATAAATGCTTCAGATGTGATATCGGTGACCACTTCAATATGTACAGCTTTCACAGAGAAGCAGAGGAACAAACAAATGTAAAGTTTGATGTTACTAGCTTTCCTGAAAGAAGTCTGTTTGACCAAGAACGGACCTACAAAATCAGAGCCACAGTTACTAAAGACTCTTGAAGGTAGTACTCTTGGTTCTGGAAGATCTCGCATATTTTGATTTACAAGCTTTGACTTGCAACGTGAACACCGAACACATTTAAAAATTCTACTTCTCGTAGCACTTGGCACTGAGAGGATCCAAAAGGATAGTGAGAGAGTAGCTTGTAAGAAATGGAGTCCTGCATGGAGATGCTTGATGTGAAAATAATCAATTATCAAATTATTGACATGATGAGACTTGGGCTAAATGGTGGGATGTTTTGTGTTGTAAGAGATGTTGGCATTCTGTAACCTACCTCCTAATCTGATGATACTAATATCGTATATAAAAGGAAACAACCGAGGAGTACATGGTTTTCCAGATTTCAGGCAAATAAAATCTTCTTGGAATGCTTATTGTTGTTTAAGTTTACATATTTTAGATTTCACTCGGTCAACTTCATCCATTTTTAAGAATCCTGTTACTCTTGAGTAGTTATTAACTAAGTGGTTCTCACAAAACAATTCTTCTGGAGTAGGCTGTTCTTTTAGATATTGTTCCTCGTGTGTCCAAAATCATTGTACAGCTTTGTGTAGATCGGAGGTGTCAATATTCAGAAGAGAAGTTATACCTATGAGAACGTCAAACGGTGGAGATGAGCCAATTATAATATAGCCAAAAACCGAGTGCATAGCTGCTGGAAGGTTGTCACTAATGATGAGCCGTTCTCCTGTCATTATTTTAACATAAAAATCAGTACCTAATAACATGTGTTTTGTACTAGGAATATCAAATTTTGGATCTGCAAGAACTTGTCATTGTCAACAGAAGTTAATAGTCTAGGATGTCCAACTAAAATTGTTTAAGTCTTATCATCGTTAATTTTGAGTCCATGTCGTTTTGCCCAAGAAGTGATTGCTACAGCATGTATCTATTATGTTTGATACAGTAATGTCAGATTCTGTGATAGGGAAATGTTGGTATATCTGTAAGTCGTCAGCTTATAAGTGATAGTTAGTGTTGTATAACAGAAGTTATATCATTAATGTAGAGAGTAAAAAGAAGAAGTCCCTAGACAGACCCCTGGGGAACACCACGCACCACAGGCCTCCAGTCTGACTTTCCATCTTTTATCCTCACACACTGCCGACGGCCAGAGAGATAGGAATGAACCCAGGAAACACAACTATCAGAAAAACCATAGTTTTTCAACTTAATTAAAAGAAGAGGATGATAAACGCAATCAAAAGCCTTCGAAAAGTCAAAAAGTGTTAAAATTGTAAACTGTTTCCTATCCATGGCTGTCAAGGATGTCCTCAGTAATTTTTAAAAGAGCAGTAGTAGTACTATAATTAGAGCGAAAACCAGACTGATAATTGGAAATCAATTTACTATTCTCTAAGTAATTATGAAATTGCTGATGAACTATTCTTTCAAGTCATTTAGACAGAGCAGGAAGTATACTTATGGGCTGAAAATCTGAAGGAGATAGGGGATTAGCTTTTTTCTGTAAAGGTCGAATAACAGCTGATTTCCATATAGTAGGAAATGTACTAGATGATAAAGATAAATTAAAAATAGCAGAAATTGTAGGAAGTGTTGCAAGTAAAGTATCCTTTAGAAACCTAATTGAAATATTATCTGATCCAACAGCATTACTAGTAGTTCTCATAATAGCCCTCAAAACCTCTCCTTCAGTTACTGGAAAGAGGTTGAACTGGTGGGCAGGTCTAGTTAGTGGGATTGAAGAGAGATGATTGACAAAGTCCCGCCCCTGACGTATCAACAGGAATGTTTACAAAATAGTCATTCACTTCATTAAAATTTGTAGTAATTGGAGCTGAAGTATCTGATTTACCAAGGTCAAGCTCTTTGACTTTAGACCAAAGGAATTTGGTGGATTTAGAATTAGATAATGTTTGGTAATAGTAACGAATCTGTTGTTGTGTTTGATTACGAAGTTTTTTATAGGCTGCCCAATCTACAACAGATTTACTTTGCTTGGCCTTGCGGAATGATGCATCACATAGTTTTTGCAATCTACGAATGCAATCATTGATCCATGGAGCAGGTCTTTTAATTATTCTCTTGGTAACAAGAGGGGCATGTTCCTCAAGAAGAGTATTTAAATGAACATTTAAAAGATTAGCCATATCACTGACTTCTGTAAGCTGAAGGATTTCATGCAAATGTCGAGAAAACGCATCTGCCAGAAGTGTCTCATTATTAATTCTCTTCATATCCCTATACTGGATGAAACTTAGTTTAGCTTTTGGCGGATGTAATTTATAAACACAGAAGAGGAGATCATGTTTGGACAGTCCAGGGGCCGGGACCTGGTCATAGTATGGAACAAAATCTGGGTCACTAACAGCCATGTATCAGCAGTGGCAATGTGGTTAGTGGCAAGCAGTGGTAGAATAGTTAAGTTAAATTATTGGAACATAGTAGTTAAAAAAGTTTGATCATAAGTAGAAGGTCCCAGTAGGTCAGTATTGAAGTCACCCATGACAATAACATGACTGTAGCGAGCCATGATATCTAGCAGTGTGTGTTCATATTCGGCCAGATATCCAAG